>JAZHYW010001780.1:0-96930 GCA_037355805.1 Ixodes ricinus | reverse complement strand
AGTGGCGCCAATCTTTGAACTAGCCGCCGCGCACACTATTGGCCAGTCGTCACGTGACATCTGGCTTTCGGTTTTCGACTTCCGGTCGTCATGAATTTCCCAAGCTGTTTCTACGCCGCAGCTGACGGCGGCTGACGGGCTGCTGCGCCCGTAGAAAAGTCGACCGGAAAGCTTTGCAGTGTTCCCTCTGAAACTGAAAATGAACCTCGGAGGAAGATCTTGCTTCACCGAATCGGTCGAAAAGATTTCAACCCGACGGGAGCCGTAAAGTTACGCGAGGTAGGTGCTCTGTATATTCATTAGCATGCAAAACGACAGCTGTTTAGAGCGAGTTGTGCATCCCATTCCACCGTAAACGCGAGCGATGTAATAGCGAGCACAACATTGCCAACTTGGCATGCACGGACGCTCGTGCCGTGGAAGTAAAGGCCCCTACGCACAGTTGCGTTTGAGAGCGTTTGACTGCGTTGCGTCGAAAAACGAAAGCGAGTCACCGGCACATCTGTGCTTCGTATGAAGCGTGGAATCCAATTCAAGGAATTGCTTGGCACGCGATAGAATAAGTATGGATGTCCTGCGTTCTCGCAGTCGCAAACGCAGTGAAACGCTCTCAAACGGAACTGTGCGTCGGGGGCTCCTGCTCCTGCTCGTGCTTGTGGCATCGGCGTCGCTCCCAATTACGGGTGGGTGCGGAGTACGCGCTCTCGTCAAGTGTTGCGTACGTGCTCGCGTACCATACTTTGTTTCGCACAGATAGCTTGCAACGCTGCCGCAGCTGCGGACCCGAGCATTGGGCTGTATCTATACTCCGTTTCAATATAAGTGCGACTGTGCGAGCGCAGCCAGTGCGACAAGCAGGAGTATGTTTTTTCTGACGACGAGCGTGTTTGCTCAGCCCGCTCAAAGTGCGTTCGCTCTCGTAGCGTCAATAGGGTCTCCTTCGCTCGTAGTCTTATTGAAACGACAAACGCAAGCACATAAAACATTTTAGATCAACACCACACTCGCGCCAGCAGCTTTGACAGAGCGCAAACTTCACGTGCAGGTCTTTGGCAGGCTAACCTAGGATCTGCAGAAACGGGTGTTTGAGGTGGCGTTACACGATGTGCTCTCGACTAAAGTCCGATCTCTTCAATCTATTACAGGACCACTTCAGTATCGACCAATTCAAAACACTAATCATGCAAAACAAAGGAGAGCAAAAAAATGAGGAAAGATGCTCTCCCAAACATTTCGTTTTTCGTTACCTTCAACCATGAGAGTAAACCACCACTGCAAGGGAACTGGAAATGTAAATGGTATGTACAACATCTCACAAAATATATATATATTTTTTCTTCAGTGAGACACATTACATCAGTTTTATGATACAAATTCGATGCACCAACTGATGATTTTGGATGCCTCTTTTACAAAATGCAGTTCCATTTGTTTGTTTTGGTTGCCTCCCTAAAGTCCCCGAGGCACCCCCAGCAAAACCTGAATAGTACACCGCAAGGTAGTGCCCACAGTACTGAAACATCCCCAGGACAGACTGCAGCAGCAACCGCAGCTGCTCTTTAGTTTGGCTGTCCGAAACTGTTTCGTGGTCGACCGAGGCCTATCTACCACTAGTGCCATCTCTGTCCATTCTAGGAGTGTGTGTCCTCCCGAGGGCCCCCAGCAAGGTCCAAGTGGAGCTTTTCCCTCAGTGCAATCTGCCGCAGTGACCACAGCTATTGGTGAGTTTGGCAGTCCGATACCATTTCCAGGTCAACTGAGGCTCACCTACCACTAGTGCCGTCTTTGTTGATTCTAGGCGAGTGTGTCCTCCTGAGGCTCCCCAGCAAGTTCCAAGCGGTGGTGTACCGAACCTAACTTTCCCAGCTTCCTCACAGCAGCCTGGTTCGCCCCCCCCCCCCCCCAGCTGCTGGTGAGTTTAGCACAATGATACTGTTTCCAGGTCGACCGAGGCACACCTACAACGACTGTTGTCTCTGTTCATTTATTCATTCTAGAAGTGTGTGTCGTCCCATGGCTGCCCGAGCAAGGTCTGAGCAGCGCCCTACAGGCCCTTGCTTCTCCAGCTTGTCCTGGACAGATTGCCGCAGCAACAGCTGATGAGTTTTCATTTTCGACTGCTGTTTATTTCCTGGCAGAGTGCAGACAGTTACACACTGTTACTTACATCCAATCTAATTGTCTCACTGTTAGCCACTTAACAAGACTGAAGTAATAATCTTTTTTCTTCTTTTTCAGGCACAGTGTTTACACTTGGTATCAGGCAATATCATTGAATGCCAGTTTTTCTGGTGTACTGATGAATAACAAAGAGCTACAAAGAACTATATTCAATGCAGATAAAACTGATATTGGCGCAATGACAGGGGTTTCAGTTGCAACGTGAAGAGAACAATTTACGATTTGGACTTAAGCGCTTTTTCGTTGCAGATCAACTTAAGTGTCTCGAAAATTCCACTATGAAGGAGACTGCATGGAGTAAATGGATCCTCGAGAAAGTTTTTAAGATTCATCTTTCTTGTGTTTCCCATGGTTTCAATGTGGTACTGGGGAATTGGGGCAGCTTTTGCCTGTAGAATGCACACTTCATTGGCATCTACAGGACTTCAAGTTTGTGTCAGACATAATGCACAAGCTGATGGATTCTTTAGCATACAAGGTGAGCCAAACTTGCAGCATATAACACACTCGTGCATCCTTATCTTAAGTATGCATCTGAAGTCGGATACCTGCAGACCTGTCTCATCAAGCAGCTCGATGTTTAATTCCATGTGGTTTGTAAAATTTATTGTCTACAGGTGTACCGCACCAGTAACAGCATTAGAAGGTGTAAGGGCTTTAGAAGTATTTTATGATATGTAAAAGTGACTGCACCTGTCAGTAAAGCTACCTGCACATTTGTGAAGTGTTATGAAAGCATTTTGATTGTGTATATATGGTGTGTCTCCGTGTCATTTATCTTTTTTTATTCTGTGATCTCTTGTTATGTACTCGGCATGTGTTCTACTTGTAGTGAATGCTCCTGCCGTGGCCTTTTTTTTACTTGGCTGGCAGTTTTGTGAAATAAATAAAATTGTGACTTTGATTTTGTTCTTTTTAACATCATCTGTGCTTGTGTATTTTCATGGAGATTTTGATCTCGCATTCACTTATTTTGCATTGTTCTTTGGGTGTGATTTGAATTATTTTTGCCTCATTTCCTTTTACTGAAATAACCAGCAATTGCTTGACTCGAGAACTAGGTGCTGAAACCGAGCGCTAGTTTCCAAGTCTGCACCAGGACGCCGGCCCAGGAGTCTAAACGCAGCGTAAATCGTAATTAAACCTGGATTTTTTTTAGTATGAACGAATAACAGAAGATACAGACACCTGATAAAATTACGGAGTAACAAAACTAAACGAAAACGGAGTTTTCATTTCTAAAAGCGGTTTCATCAAATAAAATAACGAAAATAGTATTTATTATACGCTCGTAAAAGTAGCGGCACCGCGTAGCCCCGTAGCGAAAGGCCCGCGGTGTCGCAAATTTTTACAGCATGCACAGAAATGCGTAGCGATTTTTATCATTACTAGAACTGCAGGCAGCTTAAAAGTGCTAGCTTAGCGTCAACCACATCAATTCCCCGATTAGAAAGAAAATAGTATCCAATTGCTTTCTAGGCCGCCAAATTGTTTTTAGTGCCCGTAGGCCAAATCCTCCTGAAAGCTCGCCAAGGACACGTATTAAAAAGTAGTCAATCATTTGAAATCGTGGAGAATAAAATTTCAAGTTGGCGGTTTTATATGATGATTAAAAACGACTTGCAATTCCTGTGAAGCCGAACACTCACGAGACACTGACCTAATGCAACTCGGAGGGACGATTATCCAAAGCACTTTCGGGATGCACGGTTGGACGAACAAATCTAGAGTGGCTTGAGGACGGTCCGATGCGAATGCGGTCTCTAAATGAGGTCATTGCCACACTTGTATGACAAGAAAAGTCCACACGATCGGCAACTCGCCCGCTCCAGCTGTAAAGCCGAACACTCACGAGACTGACCTAATGCAACTCAGTAGGGACGATTATCCAAAGCACTTTCAGGATCCACGGTTGGACGAACAGATCTGGAGCGGCTTCAGGACGGTCGGATACGAAGGCAGGCTCTAAATGAGATCATTATTGCCACACTTATATGACGAGAAAAATCCACACGATCGGCCACTCGCCCGCTCCAGCTGTGAAGCCGAACACTCGCAAGACACTGACCTAATGCAACTCGGTAGGGACGATTATCCAAAGCACTTTTGGGAACCGCGGTTGGACGAACAGATCTAGAGCGGCTTCAGGACGGTCCGATACGAATGCGGGATCTAAATAAGGTCATTGTCACACTTGTCTGACGAGAAAAGTCCACACGATCGGCATCTCGACCGCTTCAGCTGACCGAGACGTCGAGACGCGTGGGAAATTCCAGAGGGCGCCTTCGTCGCAATCCGGAAGTTAGAGGTGGGGTAAGGAGGGTTTTTAGAGGAGAAGGAAAGAGAATGCGCCACTTTTCCCAGATACAGGGACTTTAGTGCGACCGACTCTGGTTCGCCGGAGACGTATCCACGATCGGCGGCGTGTCGGACTAGAAGCGGGAAACGGGCGTGTGCGCGTTGCGGCAGTGTATCGAGTCGGCGGACGTCTACAAAAAACCGGCGTGCAGAACGTGCCGAGATTACCTGCTCAAACGCGCGGTGCCACGGTTCGCGACCGTGAACGGCCACAAGTACCCACCCGTACCGGAACACCTACCGAGGTTGAACGTGGTGGAGGAACGACTAGTGGCGCATCGACTCCCGTTCATGACTCTTCGGTGGTTGACGTGGTATACCAGAGACAATTGGGGACAGTACGGTTGTCACATAACCAATTACCCAATCACACCTTAATCCTACATTTATAAGTACTTCATTTCCACCATAGTACAGCTTCGCTGGTCTTCCTTCTTCACGAGAGTGGAAAGGCTAAAAGTATTTTTATGGGAAATTTTGAATCTAACTTTTTATCATCCCGTTCACTCAAACGACTCTACTATAAAGGGTATATTGTCGATATATTTCTTATCTGGTCGCATTCAGAAGACATTCCCTAGATTTTAGAGCTTTTGATTTAGCGCACCCCTCCATTTGTTTTACAAATAGATGCTCAAAATCTGAGATTACCTTTCTAGACACAAGAGTGCTAATTAACGACTCTAATTGGTCACTTAACAGTACGTCAATCATATTTAGATCGCGTTAGGGAGAGCAAAGGGTTGCGGGACGCGATGCGGCCCTCTGTAGACTCCTTCGCGGCGTCGCAGGGGCGGGACGTGCGAGCGCGGTACCGGTCGGTGTCTCTTTGCGCGAGTGATCGCTCGGACTGGCGCTTTGCGGAGCGGCGGGCGCGGGGTTGGCTTGTGGATTGCAGAGCCTGTATATACTGTACACATCGCGACACTGTTAGCGCGAACACGACATCGGCGCAATTTCGCATTTTACTTCAAAAAGTATTAGCGAGTACGAAATGTTATCGCTTATGTTATAGAACTAAATCAGCTCTTTCCGTAGCAATAATAACTTGGATGACATCCCTTGGTTTCAAAGAGAAAAACTGGAAAAACCGGCGATCGCTTGTTCGCGCTAACACTGTCGCGCTCTGTACATAGCGTGTTTTAGGTTTTAGGTTTTGTTCGAGTCATGACACCACTGTTGTAAATAAAATTTTCTGACCAGTACCGAAAACCGACGGATCGTCTGAAATATTTACACTACGACATCTGCCACCCACGGCCCTGCAAAAATAGCATACCTCACAGTCAGGCTCATAGGTTTAAACGTATATGTTCAAACAACGACAATTTTAAAACAAATGCCTATCAATTACGGCAAGTCCTGAAAGAACAAAAGTACCCGGAAAAGATCATACACGATGCGATCAATAAGGCACAGGCGCTTAATCGTGGCCTCTTGCTGAGTTAGCAGAGCCCTCAGATAGAGGAGCGTCAGGCGAACCTCGTACTAACTTTCAACAATAAGTCTCCGAACGTCGCACCTATATTAAGAAAACATTTTAACATTTTACAGCAAAGTGAACGCCTCGCAAGGATTATCCCTTCCATTCCCCGAGTTGTCTACAGCCGCTCACGCAATTTCAGGGGCGCCATAGTTAGGTCTAAAACTGAAAGCACTGGCAGCCGCCCTTGTGAAAGAACCAATTGCGAGGTGTGTCTATACGTGACACCTAAAACCAAGGTAGAGAGTACGAATTCCAATTTCACCTGTATAATCCACGGAAACTTAAACTGCGGCACAAGTAATGTGATATACCTCCTGACATGTGGCACCTGCGGTGAGCAGTACATGGGCCAAACCAGCCCACCTTTTCGATTGAGATTTAAAAATTACAGGGCACATGTAAAATCATTTCCCAAACTCCGCCTTTCAAAACATATGGCTTTACCCAAACTCACGTTTGATCAAACAGGACGTTACAATTTTACAATCTAATTTCAAAAGCAACCGTCATCGCTGAGCAGAGAGTATCCTATCTTATTTACAAATTTAATTGAGTCCAGGTCGAGATTAATGAGGATCCCGGTATAATATCTTGTAAGCATGCAATCAACTTCGATTCTCCTGTAACGGAGTTACTGTAGCTAAGTCAATCCTATTAGTACGACCCTTGCATTTTCCCGTGTACCGTTTTGTATTACCTGTCCACGAGTCAACGGGTCATGACCTTCGACAGGCGGTTTCCACCCGTTTCTCTTTTTTGAATGTTCTGGGACTGTCGTTTACATTGTTAACTTTGCGCGTTTTTCTATTTTTCCTGCAGGGGGATTTTTTATGGGCGTTGGCTGAGCGTTTGCTTGGTTTACTGTGTGCGCTTTCTTCATTTTTGTTCTTGCTTCTCGTCGACTGTGCTCCGTTTCACCTTACATCCCCGCAGCGTGCGTTGCTGGCCATCCGAGCCGATACAACTCTGTAAACGTGACTGCGCCTTCCACACGTGACGGCACTCCGTTCCTGGGGTCGTGAAAACAGACGCGGCCTTTGGTTGGCTCCGATTCGCTGGCGGCATCTCGCTGCGGCCGGGCCAGGGGTGAGACGGAATCATGGGCGTACCAACCGGGGGGCAAGGGGGCACTTGCCCCCAGTTCTGAGAGTGGGGGGGGGGCAAAATATGTGTTTGCCCCCCTGAAACACCCGCCACTGGGCAGGGCAAACACTGGCCGGCGGCGCCCAAGGGAAACCATAGGCACCGCCACCCGGGCCTGGGGGGGGGGGGGGAGGGTTTGGTTTGCCCCCCCACTCAAAAACAAGTTGGTACGCCACTGGACGGAATATAGCATTGTTGTTTACTTAGGCAGTTTTACACGTGATCTGACACGCGCCGTGACCCACACTCTAAGAAAAAAGGGAGTAGTACTTTCTCCTCAAAAGGCCAAACAGAAATGTCCCATATATTGCTCTGCTCAGGGAGGAAATTCGTGCCTTTCGGCAAAGGAGAGAATTTCCGCACCCAAACCAACATGGCGGTCGGCGGCTGCGAGCCGAGCGACGGGCAGTTGTAACGAGGTGCACGGCGAACGCGGCTTTGCGAGAGCAAGGCACAAGGCGCGTATTCCTATTTGACGACCCCAAACATCTGTCTCCAAGCACCGGCACGGTACCCAGTGCGATGCAGACTTTATTGAACATAGCAACAGTATGCCGTAAGTGGCCGGTAAGCGACGTCGAGACTCGGAGACATGCGGTGGACAAACCGATGCAACCACGCTTTTATCACGCTTTGGCTCACCTTTCTCGTTGAGATATCCACTCGTTCGTATGCATTCAGTATCTTTTAGCGCACGGAGGGCGCTTATCAGTCAAATAGGACACGATAACAAGCGATCGAGACGACGATACACTTCCTATGATTGTTTCCATTTTGAATGAATAGGTAAATACGGAGCACTGAACGCTGTGAAACGGTCGGTGACCTGCGCCACCTAGTTTAGTTGGTATGAAATAGTAGAAACCATTCGTGTTTTCTAGCGCTAACACCAGATGGCGCTTTCACAAGCATCATCATCATCGATTTGAGGAAAAGGAAAAATTAGGCCTAACAAGATAGCAGTGTTGCGCCGCGGTACACATACACACCCGCCCACACATACATACCCACACGTATACAAACACAGGCACGCATTACAACAACAAACACTACTCGCACGCCCCACACACTGACAATCTACTCCGACCATTCGGAGTATATATGTCAACGAATTTGTAACCGCAATTTACCTGTGTACCTATCATCAAGAAATAATGTTACAAGCATGTTGCTTCGTACGCACCAACATTATATTGAAGCAAAATATTTTGAGCGCACTAAGGCATCTATCGCTTACTAAAAAGTGAAGCTAAATGTGGTAATTATTTCCTGTATTCGAAAAAAAACTACCTCTCCAAACGGTACCAGATCCTAGATTCGGTTTCCCCGCACAGTAGCTCACAGGGCGCGCGTCCGCCGTGAACATACGCCCCTCTTACAACGAGGCTCATAAAGGCTGGGGTGGTACAGTGGTAAGACGTCGGACTCGTACACGGCGGTCCCGGTTTCGATTCCCTCGGGGCTTACTTTTTTCTTTTTTTCTCTCGAACATTTTGGTTTTGGGAGGCATTTGACGGTATTTACGACAATTCTTTTCTACAATTCACAACTGCAGTTGTGAATTGTAAATTTCGGACAATTTTTTCAGAAAAAAATTGTCCGCATGAATTTGCTAGGAGAAAAGGCTTTCTTTAAGCCGAGATAACTTTCTGTGGCGATGTAGAAGAAATGAAGAGTACGCACGCACGTAGCTTTGATCGGCTGTTTTCGTGTGGGAGGTCGAGTACGATGCCCGTGCCTTGTGAGGTCGCTGGGCGTTGCGGTAAAAATGTTGTTTTGTGCATGTCTCTTAATAAGTTGCTCATGGGGAGCTTGCAGGCGCTTCAGCGTACGGGTTTCATGACCCTTCACCCAGCCGCGCACGCTTCCCGTGTTCCGCTTTCTTGTGCAAATAAAGATTGATAGATTCATTAATTGATTGATGGGCGCCGCGGTCCCTTCGCGCGATGCACGGCAGTTTTACAAAGTAGTCAAAAATTACCCGCGGCTCAAGTCATAATGTTTATGTGACCCAATGATGACAAAAATCAACATAATCGAAAGTGAATTTGGCCAAATACTTTATTACACAGATTATAATTATATATATATATATATATATATATATATATATATATATATATATATATATATATAGTGACTGGTTTTGCTTTTCTTTTTTAATATTAATCTTAGGAATATAAGTTTTACATGCATACTCAGTGTTAACTGTTATTATCAAGAGAGCGGACAATAGCTTTTCTTATTTTTAAAGTGAACTGTGTGGATTATAAAAGAAGATTTTCAGGAAAAACAATTTAATTCTTAAAACAAATCTGTGCAACTACGGTCATTTACATGTGTGAGCACCACTACCATGCAGAAATATCAGCCGTCACCCTATTGAAAAAAACCAGCACAAGCTGGTCCCAGCATGCCAGGTTCATGCTGCGTTAGTGCTCCAGCATGGCCAGCTTGCCATGCTGGTCAAGCTGGTTGGATGCTGGGTCATGCTGGGTGTATGCTGGGCAAATTCTGGGTCATGCTGGGTGAACTGGTTATATGGCTAAACCCCAACTTAGCCATCTGGCCAGCTCGAATAAGTACACAGAATCAAGTTGAGAATGCAAGCCAGCGATGGAACTTTATCCCTTTGGTTCTCTCTTCCTCCGTCCTTGCCTGGGGTTGTCAGGCAGGAAGTATTTGAGCAGGTGCCTTACGAAATACTGAAGCTCCTGGTCGCTGCTCCGATGGGACACTGCTTCCCTTGCCATCTCGTAGTACTTGAGACCACCTGGAGAAATTGTGAATAAATTCATTGTTAATTATGCAATAAAATTAACTGCCTTCCTTTTTTCATCGAAATTTTGTGAACGCAGGACAGCCACCGTGCAGCTTCTTTACCATGCGAAGGCATACAAACTGCAGAATACACAGAAACTATAACAAACATTCCTCCCTAGTGCTATTTTACCAATCAAAAGGTACTATTACGGACTCTGTTAGCTACACAGCAGCCGTCCACTTCGTACCCTCAGCACCACATAGCAGGCGCACTCCGAAACGCCGTGCCTACCCTGTGCGGCAAAGATTGCTCTTCCAGGTTGCGATCACACTCCGTCTTTGTCGTCTGCTAGACACACAGCAATCACTGCCACAGCACTTTACCGACTCTGAGAATCAGTTGTAATAAGTGCATTTTTCAGGACAGACCGATAACACATGTAGTGTTAAAGGGTTACTTTAATAAGATGCATTTGGAAAACAGTATGCTAATGTTTTGAAACAGGGAAAGACAGTCGTCTGTCCAATTGATAAAATTAATCTACCTAGATACGTACGCAACCATTGGCAACAATTATGCTTAGCTCAATGTGTCCCTTTATTGGCTACTTGGCTAACTCGTTTGCATGAATCAGAGAATTCTCCGTTCCGGAAAAGACTCCCTCAAAAGCCTGTGAAGCGAACATCAGCAAGCGCTGTGGCGGCGTGCATCTCCTTTGCGCCTAACAGACAACAGAGA
The DNA here is from genome assembly GCA_037355805.1 of Ixodes ricinus. Lineage (NCBI taxonomy): Eukaryota > Metazoa > Arthropoda > Arachnida > Ixodida > Ixodidae > Ixodes > Ixodes ricinus. Next base: position 86,260 of record JAZHYW010001780.1, on the reverse strand, counting down.
GAGTATGATACTCCGCCGCACAGGGTAGGTGCGGTGTTTCTAAGTGCCCCTGCTATGTGGCGCTGAGGGTATGGAATGGTCACGGCTGCTGTGTTATAGCTAACAGTGTCCCCGATAGCACACTGCAAGATCAGCTGAAATATAAATTGTATGGAATAAAAGTGAGGCTGCAGAAAGCCATTGAGGGCATAATACAATACTTTTTTATAAAAATTAAGGCGGAAAAGTAAATGCCAAAACACTTGGTTTGACATCTGAAACTGAAGTGCCTGAACTAGAAGTGCAAACGAAGCAGAAACCGCAAGGATATTAGCAGAATAATATGTGCACTGCACGTGCACTAAGAGCATGCTCGGGGTAAAGAGGTGGCTCTTGTAGCTTCAGCTATGGTTGTACTTATGACAAACAGGGTAAAGCAAAAGCAGTGACAAAAGGTACAGCAGAACCTCATTGATATGACCTTGGTTGATACATTTTTGGCACATTCTTGAACAGTGCTCTTACTGAACGCCCATAAATTTGAAGCCACTGCCGCCCCCTTGATTTTACTCACTACTTTTTCTCCCATATTTGCACCGGCTGTGCCATCCTTCTTGTCTGGGTGAACATGAGCTTGGACTAGGTTTGGAAGCTCGGAAGGAATTCAGCATGTTACAGCAGCCTGTGCGTCTTTTCACCTCCTTCCCTGGTTTAGCAACTCCTGCTACCGTGCTCAGTTTTGCTCGTTTCCCAGTTCCACTAATTTAATTTTGCTTTGACTTTCCGAGCTGGTAATCATGTGCAAACTGTACATGCGTTGGACTTTCCTGCTTCATTAAGCACGTCCATCGAGCTTCACTGCTTTTCACTGGTGTGCTAGGAGCAGTGGCTGACACGGAAAACATCCAGGTCAGTTCAATCACTTTCTAAATTTTCTCATTCTTAGTGGTCACTATTCCTTGTTCATAATTATGAATTGATCACATATTTTGCAGGACAATTCTGAAGCGGAAACTGTTGGCCAATATTTGAATATATATGGTAGTTCTCCGCATCCTACATTTGTTTATCATCATTCCCCGAAAAACATATCTACGACGTTCTGCAGCACTTGCAGAACATCTCAATAGTTTTCTTTAATATGAGATGGCAGTGCACAAGGTGAGCAAAAAATAGTAAAAAGAAACAATATGAACAAGACAGTCATCATCTGGAAGTGGAGATATAGCCAATTATAAACCCGCACAAGTGATGGAAGTAATTTTACTTCCTACATTGACTGTCCATGTAATTAATCATATTAAAAAGCTTACTTCATAAGCGATCTGGAATCTCACTCCACATTTTCGCATCCCATCGCAGAAAAGGTGCTTTTGCTGAGCTTTTCCAGAAAAAAACGTTTCCAGCCCGCACTTACTTGAAAGGGCGAGAATTTCGGCTGGTGTTACTGGGAGCTTCCCCGAAGCCCCACCCTTGAAAAGGCTTCGGCACGGTGCACCCGTCACGTTCCGTGCACACATCTCTTCGTGGGTGTACATACACCGACATAGATCCTTTATAAATCTTGTCTTCGGCAGTGTCTGCACCATGTTGTCGATCTTTTTTTCCCACCTTCATGTTACTACCAAGGTGTACCTGCATTGAATAAGCATTTGTTTAAAGACATGAAACTTTTATTATCTGGAGGGGACACAGGTCCTTCTGAAAAATATGAATGGCATATGCTCCAAAGCTTCTGGAGTGAACTGTCCCAACATATTACATTTCAGTAACGTCCTGGGTAAAATAAAAACACCAGAGAGTCTGCGGGAACCCAGTTGCAAGAGAGCACACTATTTATGAACTTCAAAAGTGTGCTGTTGAGAAATGACTTACTCTTATACAAGGGAGGTTAAAAAAAGTAGTATTTTCGCGATTCTAAGCACCTCCTTTCTCAGACGTAAGCCTAAAAAAGGTTTGTATGCAAATGTAAGCACCACTTCCACAGAAGGAATACGAAATCGGAGACGTCCGCTGGCGTCTGCTCTCCGTCAAGCCCAAGCGCCAGAGCCGCGGACCCCGTGGATGGTTCCTGGCGCACGGTTTCAACATCAGTTGATAGATGGCAGCACATAACGCCACTTCCGCAGCCGCACAGACTCATTACCATATCGAAGCGAGCAAGGTGTTCTATTGTGAAGCCTATAATGGTTATCGTTCAACGGTTCTACCGTCCGTGTCACGAGCGTGCGTTGTGTGTTGCGGTTTAGACGCTTAGAATGTTATTATCGACCACGAGTGCGAAGAGGACTTCGTGCACGCTGACGTTCAAGGGATCAATGATCACGTGTGCTGAGGACAACAGGAACCACTATGGTGCCGAGCAGAACAGCCGCAAGATGGATTTCAGACACGTCAAAGAGGCGTACGAGCTGATGTTGTTGTGAAGTCCGCCGAGAAGTACTGCACTCGTCAATCGTCAGGACGGCTCTGAGGACGATTTTATTGTGGGACACCGACAGCTATACGACCAGTAGCTCAGGCAGGGGCACCAAGGACTCATCGTCGAGTGCCAACGAGAGCGACTCGTAGGCAGTGGTGTGCGGCGAGAACTGACGAATTGTGAGCTAATTCTTGCCGGTGTTGATTTTATTTCTTCTGTAACATTATTTCTTTAAATTTTCCTATAATAAAAAGACATTGCTCGTGCAAATTTCGGAATTTCAGAGTATTCTCTGAGTCTAAGTACCCCCCCCCCTTTTTTGGACATTGCAGCCATGAAAGGGGCCGGTGCTTATAATTGAATAAATACGGTAATGACTTTAGTTTATACAAACTTGGAAAAGACTGTCTAATGACAGACATAAACATTCCAATCATTTAGAGCCAGTTATTTATCTATGTTGCGGAAATGTTAATGTGAAGAATACACTTCCACTGTCAGGTTGCGCCACACAAGCCTTACTTCAGCTTGGGCAGACCTGATTTTTGTACTGCCGTTTTTGGTTAACATAGTGTTGTTATTATAATTATTTGCAAAATCAGGCAGGCTTGCTTGCTGGCAATATAGTATAGAAATGCCACAGATCTTTTTCCAAAGCCGATGCTATGAAATCAAAATCTTCAAAAAGTTCAAGCTTCCAAACTTATTATGTTGAGCAACTTGATTATCCTCGAACTTTCGAATCACTTATAATTTATACGATTTTTGAAACTCCGAGCCTATTATGCTGACAAATTCGACAAGTTATGAGCATTCACACCTAGAAAGTTCGGACGTTTGAAGCAATAAAAACGTTACAGTGAGTCGAATTTCTCAAAAATATAATTCAACTAAACCTGTCACCTTTGTCAAACATTTAGAAACTACTATAAATAACCAACAATCAATGACACCCACACTTTGCTCCCAAGGACACGTGGCTGATGAAGATCAAAGTAATCAAGTAATTGGTGCAGGATCGCTGTCATACGCAACAGTTGCATGAATGCCATCATAGCGCACTGATTCGAGCCATCACATAACATCCACCTCGACCACTCAGTTCAGATAAATTCACTTTGACTGATGCCGGAGTAACGTTGCCAGAGTTTTGGAACGCATTCATTATGTGATGTGTGTGAGAAATCAGCGCTGGGGATATGCCCATGTTTGGTCGTTCGAATCTTGGGATCGCCGCTTCTGTTCGCTCAATCCGATAAGACCCAACAGACCATTCATGCTGTCCCGCAACTTAACAGATTAAACTTAAGGGGACAATGAACACAATTTCAGAAAAAGTTTAAAAATGATGTGTTTGGGCTTCTAGGGGTCCTAACATGCTCCTCAATTTTTATAAAATTCTGTGACGCGATATTTTCATGCATGCAAATAATCTGGAGAAATCGAAACTAAATATCTGCATTTTTGTTTCATGGGCGTTCAAAGATGGAAGCCATGTAGACACCGAATAGTCAATTTCATTAGCGTTTAATGAACGCCGAGCGCGGTTTTTGCTGTTTGCTTTGTTTGCTTCTCCTCTCACGAAGGAAGTGGGCCTGGAAGATAATCTTTAAAGAGAGAAGTGATTTTCTTCTTTCCGCAGTGGAAAAGAGAAACCTAGGGGTGGTTTCCTCCTCTGTGCTTGTTCATTGGCCTTTATTGTTGCTAATTTAATTAAGGCCGACACATGAAGCTGTTCACACTGGTTCCAATTGACACGCAGTAAGATGACTCTTAGGACTTAGTTCGTGAGCAAGAGAATGTTTCATAGCATTAACTTGCTGTTGGCAAATTCTTGGAAGGCATAACTTTTGAATGATACAACACAAAACTTTTATAATAAAATAATCTTGGTCACGTACCATGCCACCTTCCACAGGAAGCACGAGTGGCGCGGGGTCACGCAAATGCCATGACAGGCATTGGCTGTTGGCGTCCTGTAATCAGGATGTTAGTCTTAGCTGAGACAAGAAAGCATCATAACGACATACACTTGACATGCATAAGCATCATTATTACCATCATTTGCCCTAGAGCACAAATTCAAGTGGTAAACCAGACCCTGCGGAACTGTGCTCATATTTCGTTATCAGACTTTAAACTTTTGCCTTAACTCTAGAAAAATGTTGGGCACCAATAGAGTAGACTCTTGTTAAAGCGTAGTTGTTGGCTATGCCGGAAAACTATATAAAATGGTAGTATGGCTGAAACAATAAGGTATAACTTTACATTCATCTAGCTGACGCAAAGTGTCAGCTAGATGAATTTATTACCATTGCCATTTATGTCCCGTACACATGCGCTCAACTTGTGCGCCATACAATATAAGCTAGAGTTAAACGATGCATAACTCTATCGATGCTTTATATATTTAGAATGCTGAAAGCTGTTGACACGCGACATTAGCAGATCTTATAATTAAACAGATGTTTCCGAACAACTTGTGCTTACACCCGACTTTAGCAGATGTTTACATAAAACAGTAGTTCGAGCACTGATTAGCAGACGTTTCCGCAGAACTTGTGCAAATTTCCTTCTCTTCAAATGGCTTTAACATTTGTCTGTCCGTTCTGTTCGTTCAACATGCTTAAATTAATAAAGCAGAGTGAATCAGGCAGTGACGGATGAAAGTGAGAACGCTGAAGGGTCAAAGCCTGAGAAGAAGGGACCTGAACGCTGCCGAAACACACGCCGGTGGGAACGAAACGCGAGCAGAAAGAAGCGAAATGAGCCAATTAATGCATAAATAAAGTGTCAGTGAGCAAAGCAAAGGATGTTGTGGGACGAGAAAGGTGGCGCAACCGAATCCGAGCGGAGGTGAAAAGCTCTGTTAATTTTTATCTTGAGCCGCCATGCTCGTAGTGCCGGTGAACGTCGTCGTTCGGTGACTGTACCCTAACAGGGAGTTCCCCAGCCTAGAGACTTTGCCTGCAGGTCGGAGAGTTGTGAGGGATGGAGCGATCCTGCGTAGTGCAGCTGTTGTTGCTCCCGATGACATTACGAGGTATACTGCGCTGCGAAGTTACACTTAACACATAAACACGCAATCTACGAGACGATATGGAAGACGGATAAGAACACGACATACTTGTGAAAGCGCAGTCTTCCATATTGTTTCATAGATTGCGTGTTTGTGTGTTAAGTGTAACTTCGCAGCGCAATATACCTCATAATGTCAAACCAACTAGCCCAAATCCAAGCATTGTTAGTCCCAATGACAGCATTGCCTTGGGCTTGTAATGATTCAAACGGCATGACATGGCAGAGAGTAGTCCGCACGTTGGCTTCTTCCGTTAAGGAGGACCACAAAAAGATTACCTGGTTGATCTTGCCAGCAGTCGTATGCTTGCCTGAAAGATTAAGCCGTGCATGCTAAGTACATGCCTAAACAAGGCGAAACCGCAAATTTTGGTGGTTGTTTCGACTGGAAGCTTTCACATTGCGGAAACATTGTTGTTGTCATCAATGAAGTGCTATTATTCAAGGATATGTGCAGGATTGTCGGACATCGGACAAGAGAGAGAATGTCGAACAAGTGACCGTCTGTTGATATCGCTACCGTGTTTTCTCCGCACAGACGACGAAGAAAAGGATATTGAGACTCTTTGCGCTTCTCTAGTTCCACTACGACGCGGTGCGCTTTTCGTCGTCGGCGTACAACGAAATAGTAGCTACTGTGTGAAATTTAGCTTATCGAGAGGCTGCTCCTGCTGTTTGATACCTTTATACACAAGGCGGAGAAGCCGAAAGATCAGCGGTGCAGCCGAAGCTACTGCCGGACGTCGCCATGTTTCCTATCGTTAAGGTTTGCGGCGCCTTGCGCTCGGCTTAAACACCGTGAGCTCGGGGAAGGCTCTGTTGCGCTAAGCCCCGTGTTTCGGTTCATATTTAGGTGTGATGCCTGGGAAAATGCGCAAAGGCAAAAATTCTCGGTGTTGCGTCACTTGCTGCTCACTATACCAGTTTCGTAGCGTACTTACATGCACTTTACTACACTTCACCTTGTACGAGTTCCTACTAAATAGCCTTTGGGAAAACACCTGTTTGTATGTTTCTGTTTCCCACGGAAGCCGTCGGATACAGCAATGACATGTGTTGTGCAGACGACGTGACAATGTTTGTGCAGCTCGTGTCCGGTGTGGCAGATCTTGTGGCCCCTTGTATATCACGTGGGTGCATATGTTTGGGATGCCGAAGATATGATGTTGTCCGTCTTTGCCAAAGTTTCGGTTCGCAATAATGGTGAAAACAAAATTGTACGAAAAATATTTTATTTTTCATGAAACATACGGTTTAAGCATGACTTGGCACTGGGTTGTATAAGTAATTTTCACCCTGAACATATACTGAAGCAAAGAATTAGAGGCATCCTAACCAACATAGAGCGACTTCAACATTTGCAGCATTCCGAACACCTCACATCACTCCTGAGGCGCTGTCGACTGTAGCTTGCACCATGTAGGGCTCCTTGCCTGCTGCCCCGTGTTCCTCTCAATGTTCCTTGCTTGCTCTCGTGTCAGGCATAGGTTGCGGTACATGCATGATTCTGCCTTGGCAGGACACAGCAGTGGGAGCAAAACTTACGAAAAGTTATCCCAAATTGCTACCTGGCCAGGCATGAGGCAGGATGTGCTTTGATACGCTTGTAGCTGCTCGGTGTGCCAGAAGGCAGAAACCACGTGGTGGTCAGCCCCCGGTCTCATGCAACCAATCGTGAGCCAGAGCCCTTGGCAGATTTGTTGCTGTGACGTCATGGGCCCCTTCCCACGTAGTCCCTGCGGCAATCAGTACTTGTTCGTGGTAACCGACCACTTCACAAAGTGGGTTGAGTTATTGCCTTTGCAAAAGCTAGATTCGCAAAAAATCTAGGAATGCCTGCTTGGAACATTCGCTAGGTTCAGCTTTCCAGCGCTGCTTGTAAGCGATAATGCCTCCTACCTAACGAGTAAGGTGTTCGTGGACGCATGCGCGGTGCTGGGAATTAGACACAAAAGAACTTCCCCATACCACCCACAAGCAAACATTACGGAAAGGGTAAATCAAAACCTTGAGATGATGCAAGTGGCTTACACCGAGCGCCACAAGGACTGGGACGCGAAACTGCCGGAGCTGGCATTAGCAACCCGTACGACCACTAATGGGTCAACGGGTCTCACTCCTGCCGAACTGAATTTCGGCAAGGAGCTCGCATTTCCGCTTTTTAACAGTCTCCTTTCTACAGAGTCTGGGGGAAGGCTTCGCCCCTACGTGAAGTTCGCAGAGGACCTGCGAAAGCACTTCTCCGACAACCTTCGAGAGGCCCGAGAAAATCTCGACGTCGCCCGAGTGCAGCAGTCGGAACAGTACAACCAGGGGCGACGTGACTTGCAGTTCGAGGTGGGAGATTTTGTACTCCGACGCACTCACCCACTGAGTGACGCCGCTCGAGGCTTCGCAGCCTCCCTCGCAACCAGGTGGGAAGGTCCGTTTTGCGTGCATGAAAAGTGCTCACCACTCACTTACAAACTAGTTCACTGCGAGTCGAGTGAAGAAACCGGACCTGTTCATGTCACCGACCTTAAACGATATTTTCAAGCAGAAGACGAAGATTCCTCGCAGGACCTAAACAACACTAACGGCAGTCCCGTTCCGGAAACCCCCTTGTCTCCACCAAGGCGGCGGTATAACCTGCGACGTCGGTGACACCAAAGAGAAAGGAACCCTCTTTTTTGTCTCCTCGGCTTCGCCTCTCTCGCATTTTGGGGGTAGTTTTCTACTTCCACGGATCTGCTCCCTTTTCAAGAGAGGGGAGAAGATTGTGTGCCCACCTCAGATCCGTTATTCCAAACTTTCTCGAAGGGGTGCGAAAATAATGTCAGGCTCAACCCTCAACTAAGCCCCCATGTCGTCTGCTTCCTTGTTTCTCCACGAAGATGGCTCGAGGACAACACCGTCATTACACCCACCATCCGAACGACATGGCGGCCGGGCTCGTGGTGGACCGGGCCACCAAGGACGACGGCGCGTCAGGGGCGGCCCAGGGAACCATGGAAAGCGGCCACCCCCTACAGGACGGAGCAGCAGCTGGCTCGGATCAAGGAGGACCACGTGGAGAGCAGCCACCTGCTGGAGACAATCCAGAGCAACAAGGTGGCCGCCAACCGAGCCAGAACAAGGAGATCAAGCGACAGCTGGAGGAGATGTAGGACGTCTTTGACAGGCTGGAGCTGACCGAGCAGCTGCAGAAAGAGCAGCATGTGACCAAGGAGCTGGGAGAGGGCGGACACCGAACGCATTGTGCGCGTCAACCAACTCGGCGAGCGCGACCTCCAACAGGCCATCAAGCTCGTCCAGCGTAAGGTCACTCTATACTGGGAAGGTAACGCCATTCATTGTTCTAAAATTCCTGCGCCGAAACCTTCTCGCCCTCTACAAAATCCGTCTCCCCTCGTGAAACTCCTCCTCTCCACTATGTCTCATTGGCCGAGCGGCCCATGGGTTTCGGGTTGCGACTTCCGTCCGGCATTCGTGCCCCCCGTCTCGCGGACTTTGAGGCTGGCTCTACCATCGGCGCTTGCGACGCAACAAGTTCTCTGCATAGTTTACGTTTACTTTTGCGCGTTAGGAATTTTTTTTTCTTTCATGATAACGACATGTGACAGCCGACATGACGTGTTGTTGCGATGTGGGCTGCTCGAATAAGCAAGGAACAGGGAAAAAGCTGTTCAGGGTTCCACGTGGGGAACGAAACAAGAAGAGAAGATTTGGTTGTCGCGAGTCCGAAGGTAGGATCTCGTATTCGAACCCACGTCCAGGCTGTGTGACGTAAGTTGCAGCTCCTACGAGAGTATTGTTTACTATATATCCCAATACTACACTGTTTTATCATACGTGCGAGGTTGGTTTGAAGGCCGCTTTCACGTCGCGAGTATGCGCGCGTGCATAATAAGTAGAATTCTTAAATCTTTTCTGTTTTGAGTATTGCTGTCTGTTCTTATTTTCTTTCTCCGTTTGTCGCCACTTCTAGCTTTCGCACGAGACAATTAACCGAAATACACTGGTGTCTTAAAAATAAATAAAGAACGAAAACCATAGGCCGATTTTTCGCATGCATGCATAGTCAGAAATGTGGGAGCAGAAGTGTCGGTATGCTAGCGGCGGCGAGCCAAATCAGGTGATAGAACATTGTTTGTGTGTTAGACGTCTTCCTCGTTCCGTATTCTGTCAAAATGCATATAGTGCTAATAAATGACTCGTGGTTTGCATTGAATTTTCCGATGGACTGCTTGAATGTTGGCCCTATAGCATGTGCAATAGGGCACTGTATTGTTTACATGTATAGCCTATCTAAAGCTATGTCAGTCTTCCAATTGGAGACTAGTTCCATCACTAACAAGTGAATGATCAAATTCTGTCCCTAAGGTTTGCGCTCACATCATTCACCAGTATACCGGAGAATTCATTTATGAAAGTACTAATGCTTAAAAATCCTCATAGACCCCTTTGGTATGTATAATTACGCAATTAATAGCAAGCTGAAGTCATCAGCCTTCAGTACCCTACTGGCACATGTTTACAAAATAAAATCTGTATTTTGCGTTTCGTTACGGCACGCAATGGTGGTTGTGCAGACGTTTCAGCGCTTTGATAACTGCTTGGAGGCTATTTCTGGACAACTATACTTCATTTCGCCGTACCTGCGCTACGAGGCAAAAGCTACGAGCGCGAGCACGCAGCCTGAAAAAACGGTGCCCGCACTGCACCAGCTCGCATGCGAGCCAGGGAGGGCACAGAGCGTAGCAAGCTTTCACTTCGCTGGTCCCTAACGTGAAACGTATAAACAATCAGCAACAAGGCCATTCTCTGTTCGCAGCGCGAGAACGCGGCTTTGAAATATTGCGCTAGTTGGAATGCGCCTCGCATTCCAACTTGAGGAGCGCGCACTAATTGCCTCTTATCACCTTCGCCCTATCGCTCAAATGTCAGACCACGGAGGAATGATGTTATGGGTATCTGTTAAGAAGTTCAAATTTCTTGAATAAATGTTCATACAGCGAAACATAGCATATGACCCCGAACAACTAAACGATCCGAGCAACGCAAAACTAGCAGCGTAATCTAACGCGCACCCAAAGACGTGCTCACGCTAAAGGTGAGGCAATAACAAGACATACCCAGAGGTCAATATAGCGTCGAGATCGCAAACTCAAATACTGGAGAAAACAGAACCGTGCAAGCTAAAAACAAACAAGAAACACGCAATCTCGCAGCATTTCCAGCGGCAACCAGCCGCCGTCCACAGAAGGGTGCCCTAGGCGGCGCTAGCGTCGAAACGGAAGCGCGGGAGAATCGTGGAGAGGAGGAAAGGGTGAGGATTTCGCGAGGTTAAGGAGGCTTGGCGGTACCTTCTCAGTATAGAGTGACCTTAGTCCAGCGGCGCCGACCGGACCTGCAACGCGAGTCCGCCCAGCAGTGCCATCCACCCCCTGACGACCACAACGACAACTCCGTCATCGACATGCCGGACAAAGCTTGAGGGGGCGGAAGTGTGGGCACCCTGGCGGCTGCCCAGCCCAGTTGCCCGACTGCGGAGCACCGGTGGCGAACTTTCCCACGTGGCGGCGGAATCAAGTCGGCCATGCGGACATCGACGTGCGCTGCCTTGATAAGGCGGATCAGAGGCGGCGCACAGGGAGTCGCTGCCCGGACTCAAGCGCCGCCGGCAACGATGTTAGTGTATTGATTGTCTTGTCCATGTCCAATTAAATGTAGCTTCTTGTTCTGGTTCCGGCCCTTTGCCGCCGTCTCGTGCCACCTGCTTGTTTGTAGTGTCCAGAAGTCTTGGACACTGGTTTCGGTGATGGCCGCGCTGCTCGCACTTGTAGCAGCAGTCCGACGACAGTTGCCTGCTTAGGCCACCCGCACCGAGGTGCTTGCCGGACCCCCTCCAGCGATCGGGTAAAGAGCGATCGGGTAAAGAACCTGTATGGGAGGGCCTCCACCAGGCTTCCGACCAGCTGCTGTGGGGGGGGCTTGTTCCGTTGCGGCGGGGATCAATGATGCATGGCTGCGGGATTTCGACCGCAGCGTGCCAGTTTTACCCCAGCACTTGCAGGAGCAGACTGATGAAGATGGTTCACTTGGGTGGTGATCTCCGTTGGGCCCCAGCTTGCGATAGAGTGCGGCCAACGAGCTCCCACCTGTCGTGGCGACCCCAGCCCGGGACCCTCACGGGCCCCGCTGTGACCTTCGAGGACCTTTCGATGAGAGTTAGGCGAACATCTGCTTATCCCGCACGGAAGAACGCCATGTATGCCACGCCAACTCTCCTGGTTGGCGTGGGGAAGGAAGGTCTTGCTCGGACGGTCCACTTGCGCGGAGGTCTCGGTGCCCCGCCATGTGCATGCCGATTCGAGCGCGTACTTGGCTGGTGGCGGCGACACGTGGTCCCGCTCGGCATGAATAGCTTCCTCGATGAGGCAGGCGCCCCGGGCTAGCTCTTCAAGGGTCTCACAAAGGTGCGGTTGATGAGGTACCCGAACGAAAAATCCATCAATGTAACCCTGTCTGGCAGTCGATGTTTTCTAGTTGACACCTGACTGTGCCTGATTGTACGTCAAGCACGTCTGATTGGCCAACAAGTTACTCTGACCGACAGTCAAACTCCAGTCAGACTCCGCTTGTCGGCTTTCTGATGGTTTCCTGGTGGCAGTCGGCCGCCGCGAAATGCCGTCAAGATTTCTTGGTGGCAATTTGACTGTACATCGATTGTCTTTGACTGTACGTCAAAAAGGTTTGACGTGTAGACAGACGTACGGTAAAAGTTATGTTTTAGTAGAATTTCTCCTCGACAAGACCCAGTCTGTCGTGAGTTCCGACTATGTAAGGAACTTTAGCGGTGTAGTTGAAGACGACAAGGTGTACCAGGTCTCTGGGCCGGAGACGCGCGAACAAAAGCAGGGTTCTACGACGCGAAAGTACTCTACATGGCGGGTGAGTAGAACTGAAGTACGGCGATTGATGTACGAGTGCTTTGCATAAAATGCCGAAGGCTTAACTGCATGTGCAGCCGAGGCATTCTTTAGAGCGGTGCACTCATTGTCGGAATCTCGCGCTGCAGTACTGAAATGCTCTTGACTCGGTCAGACAGGTTTAGGCTAGAAAGTTTATACCTTTCTATCTGGTGTTGGCTATTGGCCTTACCGCTTTGTCGCAGCTCATTATTATTGACTCACGAAGAGCGCAGACAAAAAGCATCCGCGAGCGTAGTTCAGTTATGTCTGCTGTTCGCTTTCGTCCTTGGAAGCCAGGGCTGTCTGTCGTAGCATGCATGCTCGCTCTCTAGCTTCAACGAAGTCGCAAACGTTTTGTGAATTAAAGTGAATACGGTCGTCCTGAAAGGTTCAGACAGCGAGGGCGTTTCTCTGAAATGCTTTGGGGGCATGTTGGCCCGTTTGTAAACGAATGTCCCCGTACGAAAATGTCAGATCGGAGCGGTTCTAGTACGGATCCGCGCGGTTTAAAACTTGTGGACAGTTCCGATCCGCGCGATTCTGTGTGTGACCAGTCGGACCCAGTGAGACGCAACGCACTGGATCGGCGGGTTGGCGGGGAACTTCCGCGGTCTCTCGCAGGTCACATGTTAGGGACAGGCGCATCTGCTACGCAGGCGCTGCGAGCGGGCGTTCTCCGCGCGCCTGTCTTTGTCTGTTGCAGTCATCGCCAGCGCTGGCAGCGCTCTTAGAGTTTAGTTTTTCTTTGCTCTCGTCGGACTGTCGGTCGGCGCTCGCCCGGCGGTGACGTTGGCGCTGCGGGTGCACGGATACTGACGCGTCCATCGTTTCCTGGGTAGATACCCACTGACCTCGGCTTTGAATCTTTATATAGTGTGAAGCTACCGACCCATTGCAGTTTGGCTCGGCATCTGGATGCGTTGGTGTGCTTGGTGACAATAATTGGACAACTCGGATACCGCTTGCCCGTCGGAACTTCCTGATGCACTCAACACTGGATACTGTGCTTGTGCGTGCTGTGTGTGTTTTCCACGCACCGTGTTTGGTGACGACGCCTGGACGACCGTGGACGCCTGGATGACCGCGACGATCTTTCGGTTGTAACGGCTAAGGGCATAGCACCAAATTCTTTTGTAGAGTCCAGTGGTGAGCGCAGCGGGAATTCCGTCGGTGCACCGCCTGGGTCTAAAATTGGAGCTGGAAATGCGTGGTTTCAGGGTGGATACGAACTGGTGTCCCAATTTTTGGTGTAGGCGGAACTGGTATTTTTCATTTCGGCCTGTATCTGACAGTTTCGTACCGGTCCTTTTACCTGAAAAACGTAAATTTGGAAGGTACATTCCATCAAAGACCACCACATACGTAATTTGGGACATTCCATCAGTGGCAGTCAGACGTCATCTGATGGACCATCAGGGCACGTTCCACCAGGGCTCCCGACTGGCAGTCAGACGTCATCTGATGGACCATCAGGGCACGTTCCACCAGGGCTGCTGACTGGCAGTCAGTGTCCCAAATTATGTATCTTGATGAAAATTTCAATAGGGTAGACGTGGTATCTTGGGTGGCACTGTCTTCTGACCCGAGCTACTCTGTCCGACTGCAGTGACTTCGGGTTTGCCCTCTTGAAGACCTCTTGCATGACCGAAACATACCGGACCAGACTTTCGTCCGGGTGCTGCGTCCTTGCCTCGGGCTCGCGGAGAATCCGCGTTCCATATCCTGCAGGCAGGAACTCTTCTCGAAGCCCTGTCTGGAAGTTCGCCAGGGTGGCGAAGGGGGCCTGCGACGGCCAACCAGCACCTGGCACTCGCTTGCAACGTCAGCGGGACAATGCAGTCCACGATGAAGGCTTCCGAGGCACCGAACGCAAGGTGGTACGTGTGCAACACGGCTAAAAAGTCTGCCACGCGAACTTGACGTCATTGTACCCTGCTGTAGACTAAAACAGTCAAGTGTGGTCGGGGCTCTCGCAGTGGGGTCTCCTGCTGGCCAGGCGTCAGGGCCAGGCGATGCATCACGGAGTCGCACATCTCCGTGACCTTTGTGAGTAGGGTCACTTGTGCCGCTGCGGCCATTGCGGCTTGCTGCTCCCAGATGGGCATGCCTGCAAGCACAAAAAAAACGCACCCCCAGAAATCAACACAACCGCGCAAAACGATTGTCGTGGTCACAAAACAAGCAGTCAGAAACACACTAATACAAACAAACGCGGACGTGACGGAAGCACAGAACGACTGTACGGAAACACGGGCGGTGGAAAAAAGCTTGCCGGAAGAAGAAACCAAGCCCCGTGAAATTCCAGCAAGTGGGTAGCATACCACGCTTAGGCGCCATTGTAGTCGGTTTGCCTTGCTGCATACCCGACCCGGAGGAATAACATAAAGAACACGGTTTCAACAACAAGAATCTACATTTAATTGGACATGGCAGAGACGATCAATACACTAACATTGTTACCGGCAGCTCTTGAGCCCGGGTAGCGACTCCCTGTGCGCCGCCTCTGATCCGCCTTATCAAGGCAGCGCACATGATGTCCGCGTGGCCGGCTTCATTCCGCCGTCACGCGGGAAAGGTCGCCACCCGTGCCCCGCAGTCAGGCTAATTGTGCTGAGGAGCCGCCAGGGTGCCCACAAGGTTCTGGAATAATACAAAAAGCAAACATCGTGATGGAATGGTGGAAACCAGAGCATTTTCTGATGCAAAACTATTTACTATCTACAACCAGATGAATTGAAGCAACTTCGGCAGCACTTTTCATCGCGGTGATGTCAACTTAGAACTGAAATATTTCCAGGTAAGAGAACACGTCATGGTGAATTCCGCTCGCAGATCTTGAGCGCTCCAAAAGCGCTCGATTTGGAGCTCGCATATTCCACTCGCAGGTCTCTCTCAAGTGGGTCATCTTCCGCTCGTAGATCTCATGGCAGCGATCGCTCCATGGAGCGCCTCCAACTCCGCCGAACTTGCTCTGCGGGATTTCAGAGATCTTTGCGGAAGCTGACAGTCCGCGCTACGTCATTTTCTTTAACTTGGCGGTGGCGCATGCGCGACGAGATTTGTGGGGTTGACGGGGTGAGGCGACCGGCCGCGCCGTCGACGAGTCGGTCGAGCTGGATCTGCTCGGGTGCGTCGGTTGTTTTTACGCAGGGATTGTGACGGCTTGAACGATTCTACCTCGCGTAGATAAGGGATGCAAAGCCGGGACTGGAGCATGGCAAATCGCAAGCGCTGACATCTGTGATCGTGAGAGGAAGAAGGACGGAAAATCCAGAGGCAAACGCAAGGTTAGGCCTGTTCATTCTGCAGCCAATGATTGTTTACCTTTTTACACCTCATGCCGCTGGCGTTTTCTCGTGCAATCAAGCAAGAACAGATTAGGCGACGACCGTGCAAGTGATGGTTTGTTACCTCTGTGTTTATTAAAGTCGTACCAGAAATCTGAACTCCACCGATGGCAATCGCTGTGCGTGTGTCACGGAGATGGGAAAATCTTTAATAAATGAAAATAATAGCCCACTCCGAGGCCAACAAAATTACTTTAAAAAGAATAGAAGTGCTAGGTTGGACCGATGGCAGGCGATAGGTCCACGCCCGGTGCAATGTCAGGTAAGGAGGCGACGACACGTAGATGGTCAAAAACAAAACACAAATTTAATAAGACTTAACACAAAGCAGTCGGTGGCGCGCGGCGACAAACTAGGAACAACATAGAAATCACTTAGCGAACTATCCAAAAACCCTCGGGAGTACATGCACTAACATCCCGGTTAGTAACGCTAACATTCCTGAACAACCCTCGATAAGACAAACTTAAAATTGATCGAACACGTTGGCCCTAGCCAATCGCAACATCAAATAAAAGTCTTATCTGTAGTTCAGACGCTGCCGAAGCCTGTCTTGGAGTCCCTGGTCGATGAAGAGGAGTCGTCACGGAGTCCGGAATCTTCACGCTGCTTGCAGGGACGACCCGACGTATTACTCGCGCACGCACACGCACCGCCTTGCAGGGACGACCCGACGTATTACACGCACACGCACCGCATTGCAAACACGCCCTAATGCTAAAATAAAGCTCAGGCCCGCAGGCAAACTAGGGTCACAGCCCTACGTACAGAAAATACAATCGCGACTCAAAAAACAGGGCAATGACGAGCGGAGTCCCGGCCAGCTCCGGGCACTCCTAACCCCAAAGACGAACCACTCTTTTCCCGCCAGTCCACGTCTTTTTATGGAGACTAGCAGCATTTTCAGGGCTCGCAATCTGGCCAATCAGCAATGAGCTTCTTAGCGCCAATCACCGCTCTTCGTTTTAGCAAAGCAACTAAAAATACAAAAGTACAGTACTGAAAAACAATCTGCGAGAGACTTTGCCCGTCTGCGCGGCGGCGAACGCAGTTCGAGACGCCCGGCTGCGAGCACCGTCCTCGGTCAACAAGCAAAATTAAAATAACAAATACATCAAACCAACGCTTTCGGTCGGCTTCGACTTTCGAAGAATGGAGACGCCATCCAGCGCTCCCATGACCTCTCTCACCTGGGGAGAGGGTTCTTCCGCCCGGTTTCATAAACATCCGCACGGGAACGGGCACGGCCGAAAGCTGACACCACGCATCCCGCACAGCTGGTGCGGCCGAGAGCCCCCACACAAAAACCCACAAGAAAACCCCGCGATTCGTGACACGACTCCCCACTTTAAAAATATTCACTCGTGAATATTTTCACAATAACAAAGAACGAATCGCACGAACCCGTCTCTAAACTCACAATGGGGCACTCTGTTCACATCAAATTCAAGAAAATGCGCAAGCAACATCTTCAAAGAACACACACTATGGCATAAAAAAAGACACATTCACTCTTGTTATGGGCAACAATCTTAACATATTCAACGATACACGACATAGGCAAATTGTGCTTAGGTACCATTTCTGCAGTCAAAATGCACACAGGATCAACTAAATGTGCCCAAGATCAAATAAAATAAAAGTGTGACGAAAACACCCTGCTCACACGCAGGACAGCTGTAACATACAAGTTCAAACTATTTCTCACTGTTTACATACGACTCAAATAGTCCGCCCTCACATTTGTCACTTCCCTTGATATACTGAACTTTAAAATCATACTCTTGCAGTTTCAGACTCCACCGCATTACCCGAGCGTTAGCGTGCCGGGTTTGTTTGATGTACTGGAGAGGTTCGTGGTCTGTCTGGAGCACGAATGTTCTCCCGTAGAGGTAGGGCTTAAATTTGTCGATGCCCCACACTACGGCTAATCCCTCTCGTTCAACGGTTGCGTAGGCTTCCTCCCTCGGGAGAAGTTTCCGGCTGGCGTACGCTATGGGGTGTAGCGTGTCATCATATTCCTGCAGCAGAATTGCGCCGATGCTGTGATCGGACGCATCAGTTCGTAGCACGAACTCCTTCTCGAAGTTGGGCAGCTTCCGAATGGGGGCCTCCGTAAGGCTCTTCTTCAGCTGGTCGAAGGCTCGCTCGTGTTCCGATGTCCACTTCACGGTGTTCGACTCTCCCTTTTTGGTCAGGTTAGTGAGGGGCGCTGAGATCTCTGCGTATCCAGGGATAAAATCTCGGTAGTAGCCCGTGAGGCCCAAGAACGCTCGCACCTGACGCTTTGTCTCGGGTCGTTTTGCGTCCCGGATATTTTCGATGGTTTTCGGTAGGGGGCCACTACTCCGCGGCCGATCTGATGTCCTAGAAAAGACACTTCCTCTAGGCCAATCTCGCATTTGGTGGGTCTCACAGTCAACCCAGATCTGCCAATTCTGTCAAACACCTGCCGTAGAGTGCTCAGGTGTTGTTCCCAGGTGTCAGTAGCGATCAGTACGTCGTCGTAGTAGAAACTAACGCCCGGTATGTCTCCCAACAGGAGCCGCATAAGGCGCGTGAATACTGCCGGCGCCGTCTTCAGTCCGAACGGCATGTACTTGAACTGGTACAGGCCACTGGCCGTGGAAAAGGCAGTCTTTGGTCTTGATTCATCTGTCAAGGGGATCTGCCAATACCCCTTGCTGAAGTCGAGCTTAGAGAAGAACCGTTTCGTCCCGACCTCTGCGAACAAGAGGTCTGCTCGCGGCATGGGTTCTGAGTCGGCGGCCAGCACGTCGTTCAACCGCCGGAAGTCGACGCAGAGGCGGTGAGTCTGATCGGGCTTTTTGACCACCAACACAGGGGAATTGTATGCGGAGTCTGCCCGCTCGATAATTCCCATCTGTAACATGCTTCGTATTTCGTCTTCGAGGCTGTCGCGCACTGCAAATGGTAACGGATATTGCTTCGTGTGTACCGGCTTGTCCGTTTCCAACTTCAAGTGACACTTGATAAGGTCGGTTCGTCCTGGAACGTCGGAGAAGATGGCCCTGTACTCTTGAACCAAGGCCTCGGCCTCTTTTCGGCACTCCGATGCGAGCCCAGGTGCGAACACGACATCGCTCGCAGTTTCGGTGCTCTGCAATCTCAGCATGGGGAAACCGCCCTCTCCTTCGGACTCCTCCAATGCGACAACCGTACAAGCCGCAGGAACCTCGTCAGGTGCTCGTTCTTCATACTTTTTAAGCATGTTGCCGTGGAATACTTTGATGCCATGCCCCAGGTCCACTTCGTAGTCTAGGGGGCCTTTCTGTCCGACTACGGGGTATGGTCCCTTCCATTGCATCAGCAACTTGTTCTGGTCGGTGGGGAGCAAGATTAGAACTAAATCGCCAACACCAATGTGCCTGTGACGGGCCTTCCGATCGAAGCAACGACGGTAGCGTTCGCTGGCCCGCTCAAGTTCCTCGTGGGCAATCTTGCAGGTGTCCTCGAGCTTGTTGCGTAACTCGAAGACATACTCATACGTTGTCTTGGTCTCCTCCTCCAGCGCCTCATTCGTCCACAATTCTTTAAGTACAGAGAGGGGACCTCGTACGTTCCTTCCGTAGAGCAGCTCAAAAGGGGAAAATCCCAGGCTGGCCTGAGGAACTTCTCGGTAAGCAAACAGCAGCGGTGCCAAGTAGCGATCCCAGTCTGCTGGCTTTTCTTGGCACATCCGCTTCAGCATGGTCTTGAGCGTTCCGTTGAATTTCTCTACGAGGCCGTTTCCCATTGGGTGGTAGGGCGTCGTGAACAGCTGTCTCATGGAGAGCAGCCGTCCCACCTCTTTCATGACGTCCGACGTAAAGTTGGAACCGCGGTCACTGAGCACTTCTCGGGGAACCCCAGTTCTAGTGAACATCTCCACGAGTGCCTCGGCTACTCGCTCGGTGGAGATATCGGGCAACGCCACAGCATCTGGATACCGCGTCGCGTAATCGACCATCGTTAAAATATACTTGTTTCCCTTCTTGGTGGTCGGTGAAATGGGGCCCACGATGTCGATGGCCACGCGTTGAAAGGGCGTCTCGATGAGCGGCATACTTCCCAGGGGCATCTTGGCGACCTTTCCTTTCGGCGTCGTGCGCTGGCAGCGGTCGCAGGACTTCACGAAGCGCTTCACGTCTGCTCCGACGCCAGGCCAGAAGAATTCTTCGAGCACTCGGTTTATTGTCTTCTGAGCACCCTGGTGACCCGCCAGAATCCCATCGTGCGCCATTTTAAGGATGGTGGTCCTGAACTTCTTAGGCACCACCAACTGGTGAACTTCTCTTCCGGGTGACGTTCTGTAGGACCGGAACAGGATTCCGTTTCTTACCACAAACACGCAGGAGTGCTTCCGCTTCTTGCCCGTCATAGTTTTCCCGACGTTTTGGAAACACGTCCTCAGGCTCAAGTCGTTTTGTTGTTCACTCTTCAAAGACTCTGGTGTAACTGCTCCCTCCTGAACCTCCGATACTCTCAACGGTGTAGGCACCGTGGTCTTGTGTTCAGCCGCCTTCTTTTGGAGTCTTGTTTCAACCGCCGCGGTCACGGTCGGTTCTTCGTTCCGCACGTCAGTCTCGGGCCTGCTCTCTTCCGCTGCTGGTTCAGCGTCCCATTCGGGATCGGGATCTGATGCTGCTCGAACGCCCGGAATGTTGCCTAGTATTATATCATACAGAGGACTTTCCATGCCGAGAGCCGTCACCTCCCCACTGAAGAATGGAGACCGCACCAGCAGCCTCGCCTCCGGCAGCATCTTAACGGTGCCATCAGCAAGGTAGACAGCCTTGGAAGTTCCCGTTTGTTGTTAACTCTGTGTTTATTAAAGTCGTACCAGAAATCTGAACTCCACCGATGGCAATCGCTGTGCGTGTGTCACGGAGATGGGAAAATCTTAATAAATGAAAATAATAGCCCACTCCGAGGCCAAAAAAATTACTTTAAAAAGAATAGAAGTGCTAGGTTGGACCGATGGCAGGCGATAGGTCCACGCCCGGTGCAATGTCAGGTAAGGAGGCGACGACACGTAGATGGTCAAAAACAAAACACAAATTTAATAAGACTTAACACAAAGCAGTCGGTGGCGCGCGGCGACAAACTAGGAACCACATAGAAGTCACTTAGCGAACTATCCAAAAACCCTCGGGAGTACATGCACTAACATCCCGGTTAGTAACGCTAACATTCCCGAACAACCCTCGATAAGACAAACTTAAAATTGATCGAACACGTTGGCCCTAGCCAATCGCAACATCAAATAAAAGTCTTATCTGTAGTTCAGACGCTGCCGAAGCCTGTCTTGGAGTCCCTGGTCGATGAAGAGGAGTCGTCACGGAGTCCGGAATCTTCACGCTGCTTGCAGGGACGACCCGACGTATTACTCGCGCACGCACACGCACCGCCTTGCAGGGACGACCCGACGTATTACACGCACACGCACCGCATTGCAAACACGCCCGAAGGCTAAAATAAAGCTCAGGCCCGCAGGCAAACTAGGGTCACAGCCCTACGTACAGAAAATACAATCGCGACTCAAAAACAGGGCAATGACGAGCGGAGTCCCGGCCAGCTCCGGGCACTCCTAACCCCAAAGACGAACCACCCTTTTCCCGCCAGTCCACGTCTTTTTATGGAGACTAGCAGCATTTTCAGGGCTCGCAATCTGGCCAATCAGCAATGAGCTTCTTAGCGCCAATCACCGCTCTTCGTTTTAGCAAAGCAACTAAAAATACAAAAGTACAGTACTGAAAAACAATCTGCGAGAGACTTTGCCCGTCTGCGCGGCGGCGAACGCGGTTCGAGACGCCCGGCTGCGAGCACCGTCCTCGGTCAACAAGCAAAAATCAAAATAACAAATACATCAGACCAACGCTTTCGGTCGGCTTCGACTTTCGAAGAATGGAGACGCCATCAGCGCTCCCATGACCTCTCTCACCTGGGGAGAGGGTTCTTCCGCCCGGTTTCATAAACATCCGCACGGGAACGGGCACGGCCGAAAGCTGACACCACGCATCCCGCACAGCTGGTGCGGCCGAGAGCCCCCACACAAAAACCCACAAGAAAAACCCCGCGATTCGTGACAGCGTGTCCCGCTGCGTCGAGGCGGCCGAAAGGTATGTGACGGTGCCGAACGCGGACGTCTTCCTCGTTATTTGTGACATGGGCGCCGTGGTACGTATAATTTCGCCCAGCCTGTGTCGCGTGTTATTTCTGCAGCTAAGCAATGACAGTTGTCACTGGTCGTCGGAAAGATCAGTTGGCTGAGGCGTTGGTCGGCTTGTCAAGTTCGAGCAGCGGCCATTTTGAACGGCCGAGGAGGACGCGGGGGGAGGGGGAGTCGGGGAGGTCGCTCCAAAAATGCGAGTTCATCTTCCCATCGTTGATTCGGAGCGGGTCCCACGGAGCGGAATTTTGCCTCGCTCGCAGATTTTGGAAAGCGCTCCGGATCTACGAGTGGAATTCACCATTAGATTTGGTCCCAGTCTGCTCATTTCCAGACTTGACGATAACTGAACAGTCGTCATGGTTACACCAAGCCTGAATGCGGATGGATTGGCACCAGAGTCAGTTAGTGCACAACGGCTAAATATCAGAAGGTCAAAACCTACTGCAAGGGCGTTGAGATGCCAACACCGTCCAGTGCCAAGTTGTGGTGCAGTAGGGTACATAGACCCCAATTCTTATTCTATCCGTGCCGATTGTTCAGATATTTTCAACAGCTGCATTTCCTTTAGTAGCAGACACCCTTTATAATAAAGCTTTATGATCTGAATGTGCTAAAATAAAATCAAAAGATTTTGCTCAGACAGGCCCACGTCACAGCTACAGCAGGTGTGAAGTGGATATGGGTGTTTTCTGTGCAAATGAAATTGCAAATACCCCTTGCAATGCAGCTTCCGAGAGGGCCCTGACACGTAAACACGCTTTTTTTACATCTACGACGACAGGCAGTGATCCCAGTGCGACGGCGGTTTTATTAAGTTTACGGTGTAGATTTGTGAGGAATGTGACCGACCGCTATCGCATAAGGAATTTAAAACGCGTCATACATGAACAAAACATTATATTTTTTTCTCGTGCAGAAGACAAGCAGCCGTCGGCACAGGCTCGAAAACTTTCTTCGAATTTCAGGCGATTTCCTGAACATTCAAGATGTCGAGGCACTCTTCAGCGCGTCGGAAACACGCTCGTAGCGTCCATGGCAGGGTACAAGCAAAAAGCAAGAGTTACCCGACCGTAGTTATCGACGTTATCGAACATAGCTACCGCCGGTGTAAGCTTCGCCCAACGCAAAACTTACAACGGGGAATGTCCCGATCGGCCGATGGGTCCACACCACAGGCAATCAAACTAAACGACTGCCGTTACTAAAATTGTTCCACATTGCTATAAATAGAGCTGCCAGAGGCAACGACGTAATTGCGCGCATAAAAGAAAGCACTTGCCTTTTTTGTCGAGTAGTTTTCTCTCAGCGACGTGGGTACCACCTAGAGTGCCTTCATGTGCGCTTCGCATAGAGTGATGCCAACTGCCTGTTTCCCTTTCCCACACCCTCTCCCGCCGCCATTTTGTTCCTCATTGTTTCCCCGTGCGCCGGAAGGTGGCCTTTGTGTCCACCAGTCCTCCCATCCGAGGGGCGAAAATGCTAATCCTCCCTCCGTGGGTTCCACAACGCTGCTCCGAACTTGTGAGATAAGGTGCTTGTTTCCGGGAGGGTTATAAGCCCCACGGATTATCGCCGCGAACCAAAATGGCTGCTGGTTTGTCGGCGAGTGGTATTACAAAGGGTGGCATCACCCTAGCAAAGCGCACATGAAGGCTCCTAGTACCGCAACATATGCGCCGACGAAAAACTTGTGCAACTAGGGATGTCGCGAACCACACTGAGGTTCGATTTCGAAAGGGTTTCGATATTTTTCGAAGCGAACTGAGGTTCGCATTCGAAAAATTTCGATATTTTCGTACCGACCAAGGTTCGAATTCGAAAAATTCGTAACTTTCGACCACAGTAGAGTTTCGAATTCGAAAAGTTCGAAGCTTTCGCGGTTTCTAAAACTTCGGGTTCGATTATTTCGAAAATTCTTTTACTTCAGGTTCGCTAAATTCGAGGATTTCGAACTTTCCTAACTTAAAATTCGAGATATTCGAAAAATTCGAAATTCTTGAAATCTGAAGTTCGAAAAATTCGAAGATTTCGAAATTCTTTGGATATAAAATTCGAAAAATTCGAACGCTTCGAATTTTTATAGACATAAAGTTCGAACAACTCGAATATTTCGAATTTCTTTTTACATAAAGTTCGAAAAGTTCGAAAGTTTCGATTCTCCTTTAAGGCTATTGAAAAAAAACTTCGAAGATTTTGAATTTTTTTTAACTCCAAGATTTCAACGTTCAAAGTCCGGTTTTAATGGTCCTCCACAGTTTCAGTTTGAAATAACGTTTTCACGACTCACTGGTTTTCACGAAATCAGGTTTAGAAAAGTTAGGGTGTGATATTTAGATTCCGCGAAGTTGGTCAGGCAATTAAATGAGACGACGAGTGTCCCGGATGTGCTGGAATATTTGCCAGCACAGAGTGACGTGTGACCATAGATCAGTAATTTTGACCACCAGCCCAGGGGTGGGGTCTTTAACATGCATTGCGCAGTAGTGATCACACGAACGCACTGTTTATGATACTCACCCAGTTCGAAACGGCCAGGGGAGGGCAGGAGGTTGAGGCTCAGAAAAACCTTGAAGCGACTTGGCAAATTACCTTCGCACCCCTTGCACGCTGGTAGTAATGCAATCGAACGCCGCCCGAGTGACGCTGGCATATAGTTAGTTAAGTTTGTAGTTGTCCTGGAGGTTTATTTTCCGGGACGGAGGAAACGCCCCGCAAAAAGCACAGAAGCATGTATAACTACTGTCGCTCTTCGCAGCATAAAACATCGCGTAGACGCCGTAGGTGGTCATAGTCGGAAACTCGTTGTCAGAAGGCACTACTTGTCACATGCTTAGAGGTTCCGAAGTTCAAAGCTATGTCTTTTCGACCTCAATAACTGTGCCATTGGTAAAAGAAGAAAACATAAAAATAAATGCGGGTATAAAAAGCTGGAAAAAAAAAGAAGAAAGAAACTATAAAAATCCCGCCGGAAGTGTTGTATTCTTGCATATTCAGAAGCTCAAAACTTCGAAACAAGTTTTCCTACTCAAATATCCACAGGCTAAAAAAAAAAAAAAACTTCCCAAAAACGTAAAGCCAAAAAGAAAAAATTAATGACGTGTTGAATTTGATTAATATTAGAAATCTTCCCCCATGAGTTAAAATTATTCCTCAACGTGAAAAAACAATAAATACATTATTTTGTATTCTGCAGATGGCAATGATATGTTACAGACGTACTGTCTGTGGTGTTAATTTAAATGCGATACCTCAAGCAACTTAGACGAAAAACAAAATACCAAGTTTAGAGCATAATTGCCCGTAGATACATGTTTGGATATTTCTTCGAAACTCATCTTGAGTAACAATAATCACATCTACTTACCTAAGCTATACATAGATCATTCTTAAAACGTTTAACATCTCAATCGTAAATAGCTTCGGCTTTAGCCCGCTTCAAATATGGCACAAACGGCAATCGTCAAAAACCCGTCGTCCTTCCTCGCCCCTTCGGGAATTAATTTCTTTAAAACTGAGCGTGCCAGAACATTGTATTAAACGGCATTGTCTTTGGTAGAAAACGCAACACGGCACGTAAAAATTCGAGGAAAAAAAAAATTACGAATATACCTCAGTACTTGAATTCAAATGAAACCGTCCGCCGGTCTTTCGAAGTTCGACGAACGTCGAACTTTTACCCTAAAAGTTCGAAGTTCGTCGAACTTTTGATTTTTCAGGATTCGATAGTTCGAAACTTTACGAATTCTCTCGATAAATAAGTTCGAAAGTTCGAAAATTATCGAATTCCTTGGCGTAGGAAGTTCGAAATTTCGAACCTTTTAGTGCAAGAAATTCAAAAGTTCGAAAATCATCGAATTTTTTGGTCTGTCATGTTCGAAAGTTCGACAAGCATCGAATTTTGCAGCGTAATAAGTTCGAAAGTTCGAAAGGGATCGAATTTTTTAGCGTAATAAGTTCGACGGTTCGAAAAGCGTCGAACTTCTTCGTTTAACAAGTTCGAAAGTTCGACTTCCGTCGAATTTTACGATATAGAAAGTTCGAAAATTCGAAATCTTTCGAACCTTTCGAACCGCTTGATTCGATCATCGAAACTTCGGTTCGAAAAAAGTTCGCGGCATCCCTATGTGCAACCTTGTTTCATGCAGCGATCCGTGCGTGGCCGGCTTGTATAGAAGGCCTACGCAATTTCGTCACTTATCTGCTACAGCTAGATGTCCTTTCTCAGTCGGCGGTGACAGGAAAAACGCCGGACAAGCAAAGCGATGCAGCTAAGCGACACGACACGGCAACGTAAACAAGCCGAACTGGCCGCACTGCGGTCAGTGCCCGGTTACTCCACAGTGAATAAGCATACCGTGGTCCCACTCAAGGCCACTTCCGGTAATCGCGCGTTAGACAGCGCCCCTCACCACATATCGCGAACTAAACACTTTTTATGTTTCTGATTTCTTGTTAACGAACGCCGTCTAAAAGTAATCGTTATAAAACAAAGGAATTACACTAGTAATGCTAATTTTTAAAAACTTAAGAGGCCCAATTTTTTCGGGAAGGAATAAAAGAATGCTTGACCGAAAACCGTTACACGGTTACCCAGGGTTACGACCAATGAGGAGTCGAGGCCGTCGAGGCGCCGGGCGACAGGCTGCTGCCAGGCTGCTGCGGAGGTTGCGGAGTACACTTGCGTTTTTGGCGTTTAATTCGAAGCATTCGAAGCTGGTAATATAGCACTCGCTGAGGAGCTGGTAAGTTGTATATTCTAATTTTTGTTATTGCAAATAGCATTGTTATATTGTATACTTCGCTTCTCTGAAAGTCGTTGTTTCCGTGGCAAATATCACTGAGGAACTCGCCGTTACAGACTCGTATGGTGGTGAATTATAAACGTGTGTTTATTAAGTTTTGTGAGGTGCTGATTTTCCTCCTTGCATCAATGAAGCCAGTGCCGAATCGCCTTTCTATTCGGAATCATGAACAACAAAGTAACCGTGGCTTCGCACATGTAGAGAGAGGCTCAAAACTGATGCAGCCCGAACGAAAAAAAAAATCTGCGGTGAATTGTTGCGTCTGAAACGGCACTACGTCTCCTTGTCAATCGATGTTTGAAAAAAAAAAAAACTAATTGTTCACATCAGTTAAAAAAAAAAAAAACACATGGGGATGTTGTTGTTTATACTCCCTCGCATGTGCTGTTCTGTTCATGGTATTAGTTCGCACAAAACTAAAAGAAAGAATTTTACCATTTTAGAAACCTTGCACGACTCGTCATATGCGCCATTTACTTGATCAGTAAAAGAGCTCCGAGCGCTCTAAAAAGCCTGTGCTTTATTTAAGCAACGAGACGGAGAACAGTCAGACGCTTTCAATTCTGTAGAATTTCTTAATCGCTGTAAATTATGCTGTGTGCATGCAGTTTTGAGTTTGTATTGTTTACTTGTGCAGTACATATATGATTTGATGTGCTCTATTTTTCATGCCTCTTGATGTCCTTGTGACCTGTCAAAATGTGTTGCACTAAGCTGTGTGTTCGATCATCGCGTTTCAAACTTGCGCTAAAAGCTGCCATCCACAATATTTCTGTCATAACATGCCAATACTCCGAAAAAAAAAGTGTCGTCGGCTTTGTTTCATGTTTGTAAGTTGACCGGCATCCGTGCCAACTTTGTTCTATGGGTGTATTATGTGATATGTTCGTGACTCTTTTTGATTAAATTATACCATGCAGAGATCCAATAAACAGTCCCCTACGTGAAAAAATGCTTTCTTGTCTGAATGTGATCGCCTGAAAATGATGTCCTGACACCTGTGACGGGCGCTTCAAATTAAAGCAATGTGCAACGGGAGAACGCGAGGAACGGAAACCGAAATACCATGGGGGCCGCCATCTTGGAAAGCAAAACAACAAAATAGAAGCATAAAAAGCGGTTTAGTTCGCGATATGTGGTGAGGGGCGCTGCATGCAAAAATACTCTCAACACCATGTCTCCCGATTACCACAGGCTTATTCTACAGTGGGCGAACTGTATATGATAAACTGTGGTTACTCCCATAGACCCAATGGAGTCGATTTCTGGGTAAACTGGGCGCTCAGCAGCGCTTCCGTGGTCGGAGGCGCTCATTACTGCAACGAATCGGCGACTCAT
Source organism: Ixodes ricinus (assembly GCA_037355805.1). Lineage (NCBI taxonomy): Eukaryota > Metazoa > Arthropoda > Arachnida > Ixodida > Ixodidae > Ixodes > Ixodes ricinus. The sequence continues at coordinate 58,166 of JAZHYW010001780.1, read as the reverse complement.
TGCTCTATCGATAGATTGCGAAACTAAAATAAGAAACAATAATCATGTTTATAAAATGGAGCGCTAACGTTTTAATTATGACATTTGACGCTGTCGAGCTAGCTTCAGCGGCTTCTTAGCCATATGCGAAGGCGAAGCCGCTCAAAATCCAACATGGCGCAGAGCCTCCGCCGTGCCCTGTCGCTGCTCCCAACCGCGGTACCGCCGGTACCGCGGTAGGTTTTGGTTGGAAATTTACGGTTCGCGCGTGCCATGCCACTTGTTATGGCAAAGAATTGTAAGTTCTACTTCCCTACCTTGTGTCCAGCAGTTGACAGTACGTTACTTGTCGTCGGCGTCTTCCAGGGAATCGAAACAGATGCAGCATTTTTCGCACTCGTTGACGCATTTATTCAGTCATTTGCATGACAAAGAAAAACAATTTACACTGTCACTTTGAACAAGCTGTTGCTATGCGGAAAAGAAATTAATAGTGCGCGCAGTATCTACGTTAGCAAGAGGTGCTACAGTGAAGATAAAATGTGCGACACTGTTAGCGCGGACACGACATAGCGCTTTTTCACGAGGTTTCGTAAACTCAAATGCGACTACGGCCCGAGAATATCTGTTTTCGCGATTGAAAAATACAATACAGTCATGTCTCGCTAACATGGTCAATCGTTTCGGTCACGCCACTATATAGGTCATATTTTCGGGGCTGGTATGTGTCCCCATACTTCTAACTTCTCACGTTAAATGAAGAAACCTGGAGTTGGGAACGAAATGGGTAAATACATGTTTTTATCTTTTTATTGTGGTCTCTGTAAAGATAAACGCAAAAAAGGTGGAAAAAACAAAAGGAAAAATACTGGTGAGACAAAACAGACTAGTAAAGCTCTTCGGTTACAGAATTTACCCAGAGCTTCACCAGTCTCAGATCAGACAATAGTGACTGACAATGGTTAAAATTTGCAGGGGTTTCCAGCCTGAATCACTTGCAGTTTTTCCCTAACAGTTGCAGATGACAAAAATGATGGATCATGAATCTTGGCATTGATTCATGATTATGGATGACTAACATTATGGAGAATTGTTTTGGGGACTGAAGATGTCCATAATTAAAGAGAAACTATTGTGATAGCAAACAGAAATGTTTGTTTCTGTGGCATGAAAACACAATAATTATAATGATTAAAAAGCGCAACAAGACGACGGACACAGAAGAAGACACAGAAACAGCGCTACTTACAACTGAACTTTATTTCCGCTGCAGCTCGGTATATATTTCCGGCAACAACACAAACCAGTTTGGAAAGATATGCAGATAAACATCGTAAAAATCATCATAAAAAATAATAAAAAGGACAACAACCTGCTTGAAGTTTTTTCGTTTTTATGATGATTTTTTTATGTGTATGTTTATATTTCCAAACTTGACCGAGCTGCAGTGGAAAGAAAGTTCAGTTATAAGAAGCGCTGTGTCTGTGTCTTCTTCTGGGTCCGTCATCTTGTTGCGCTTTTTAATCATTATGAATCACCCACTTGCCCAACTTTCTACCCTCGTCAACAACAATTATAATTTAATATGTGTTACACAGAAGCAAGCCCAGTGTGAAGTAAATATGCAGCCCTGCCGGAGAATTGTATGCAAATATACGTATCGGTGAGGTATGTCTAAAACAATATTTAAATGGCTATTGGTTGTGGAATCTCAAATACTAACCTGAATGTATATTATGATAAAACATCAATTGTTCAACCTGTGTAATAAGACTATAACGCAAATTTTAGTGGGTCAGATATTGTCCAGCAAAACTTGACGTTCTCAAAGAGTGAAACTCTCTAAGTAGTTTGAATTCTAGCTGCCAAAGTTCCTGGTATCACTGGTTGGAAGCAACCACTCCCCCCACAAAAATAAAAAATAAAAATAAAAAAGAAGTTGTTTAGAGGGTGTTGGCTACCAGCAGGCTAACAACTTGTCTGAAAAAAGTGGATGCTCAGAGGCTTCTGTTAGTCTATGATTTTACTCCATGAATATCATGCAAGGAGCAACCTGCTGGTGAAGTGTACAACATTGTCTCTCAAGGGCTCGAGGGCTCAAGAAGCACAGCCGAAAGATTTCATGCCCAGTTGAAAGCTCATGTCATTCTGACTGGTCCATGCAATTATAAAGTTAACACAATGCATTGTTATTCGGGCAAACTTATTTGTTGCTCACTTACAGACCTGAACCAAAATTTTTAGAGAAACATTCCTTAATACTATGTAGACATTGCTGTCTGTAGACCAGTTGGGTATTTCTCATTTCTCTTGGCCTCTTGATGAACTTCCGATACCTGTCACTTGCTCCGTCAGGTTGAACCATGAGTTGAACCAGGTTCTCTTGGTGTGGCCACTGAGATCCTATGATGCACATGGGGTGAACCAGCCAGTTCATTGTTCTTTCTCATTTTTGCTGTCTGTGTGTTCTCTATCTTCTCAGGATCTGCACAGGACAATGTAAGAATGCATTAGTTTGTCTCGTCTCAACACATACACTTGCAGAAGAGAAACAGGGCTACGAAACATTCCACAGGGCTGTTCCTACTATCCTTTTTGTTTTTGTTATCATCCTCTTTGCCCCATCTATTCTCGTTTTACATTACAGCTGACCGTTGATTAGACTGCATACATCACTATGGCAGAACCTAGCATGCTGATGGTTACATATTCAGCTTGATAGGTTGGCCAGCAATCAAGTGCACTTCACAAAAAAATGACCACGGACACTACATTTTGTTTATTGGGGTTCCCTGTCCCTGATACTTGTTGGAGTGATTTTCATGCCTTGAGAACCTGTATGGATACACAAAAAAAAAAACAACACATAATGCAAATGTTACTATTTTATGTGCAACAAACGAGAAAAAAATGCCTAACGTGAGTTTTAATTGTTTTGAGGGGAGTGCGTCAGTAGGTGTAAAAACTTGCGAAAGAATTACACATAGAAGGACGGATAGCACATCTTGCAATCAAGCTTTGCTGCCTTCATTCTGCACCTCTTCGCGTAAATATTTCGAGATTTTAAAAGTGCCTTTCGGAGTTAAATTATTTTACTATTCAGCTTTCTATTAATTTCTGAAAGAAATAAAACATGGCACAATAGTCGCAGGGCTGTCAAAGCAACTACACGAGTTACATTAATAAAACCAGGCGGCGGATATTGTAATATATGAACTCTGTGAAATATTATAAAACTGGCAGAAGAATATTAATATATAGACTAAAATTTTCTTGACGGGGATCTACACTGTTGTGCACGAAATCGACGAGAGGCAGAGGAGGTGAGATTTCGCCAAAAGTCTACAGATCATAAAATATTTGCAGGACGGTCTTCATCCACAAAACCTCGTGCTAAAAACGTTCGCCGAAATCTGCGCATTCCAATGAAATCACGGTGGCATTTTGTGAATTTCAAAAATGAAACGATATATTCAATTACATAAAGGAGTACAAAACCCTCAAATGGTGCAATTTGTAACTGGAATATCAGCTTACGAAAAGTTTCAATAGACTCCTTCCAAAACCGACGCGCCCCATCGCGGCGAAATACCACGCAGTGCACTCTGAGAACTAGTTGGCCACTCAGTTTCGCTTTCTACTGAGCAGCTTCATCTCATGCTATCACGCCGCGACCGAACGCGCTGCTTGCGTTTTCGACTATCTGACTTTTCGCGAATGTACAATACACTCATTCTCGAGCGATACAAAAACGAAAACCGGAGCATTTCCCTTGGTTCCCGAAACACCGGATATTGTGCGTGTGTATACAAACGCAGTAAGACGTGGCTTCGTCACTTCACCCCACGAGTGCATCTTGGAGCTCGTGTCAGTAATCCCGTCTAGTACCAGTGAACTACAACTGAAATTTCGTCACCTTGAGCCCTACACGTATTTTGTTTGCCAAACGTCCGCTTGTTGTTACTTCATTGAGCGAAAAGCAAGCCGCATCCTCACAGGAGTATCAAAGTTGAGCCAGCGTTGGCGCATTAACTTTTAAGGAAACGCAAAAAATTCGACCTGACTACTGCACAAAAGTTACTAGGATGTCTTTCTCGTGTCATCACATATCTCACACTCAAATTTTATGCTGATATAAGATTAAGTTTTCGCAAACGCTGAGATCGGTTAGCTACGACGGAGGCCCTAAAAAGCGTCCCCTACTCCTCGCTAAGCCTTTTTGGACGACCTTTTACTGACGCCCAAGATCAGTGCCTGAACGGTGTGTCTGAAATTATCTCGGCATACTCAGTGAGGAAGAAAGCAAACACATAACAAATATTATGGCCATTAGCAACCGTCAAATGCGCATTGAATAATTTCGTTCGTTTGGCGCACCGGGGCTCATGCCCGTCCGGCGCACTTCCGTCGAATGGTGCGACATTCTTCACACAAGTGCTCGACTTTTGTTTTCTTAAAACGGTTTGTATGTGCGAATGTGCCTATATGATTGCAGGATAACTTTATGCGTATACGCGATGTTCAATATTAGTGAAATGCAAGAGGTTGGGGACTTCACGAATTCGTGGAATGCTGCGGGGCAGTACGGATAAGCGATGAGAAGTGTGTTCAAAAGGAGCTTTTCAATTGCGCCTCCGAGTTTTACCTCTCGTACTCAGGCATATTAAGAAAAACAGTAATTGCAAAAAGTTATATTTCGTCTCTGAACGCACGAAACAAACAAAGTTCCTGATCAACCAAACTAATGTAAAGGCGCGAGCTTGATGTATGCATAATTACTGGTGTTTACAGCTTGTCGATTCGTACACAAGCAAGATCCCCGAGCTTCGCAGCGTCGAGATTCCCAGCACTGGCTAGTCCACATACCTCGAAACGCTAACAGAAAGGCTCAAGTACAAAAATACAACAAGCATGCGTTAAGATAAGCTATACGTCTCGAGCTTGTGCTAAAGCTTCGAGGTCTCGCCATTTAGGTTAGTTTAGAGGCCACAAATGACGCTCTCGGGACGAGAAAACATAAAATAACGGCCGTTCATAGTTCACGCTCTGTGTATAATCTCTTGTCGACGTGCGTGTCGATCGAAACCGAAACCATGGCACTCTCCTCCCTGGCCAACTAGTTCCCAGAGTGCAACACTCGCCTTGTTGCATGCAGGGCTTTATGGAAGTAGCCTATTGGGGCGACAGCTTTCAAACTCACCGCCGATCAGTTGGGATCCGAACGAATGGGTTCTTCATGTCCCCGACGCTGCTTGGGCACCACTTTGCGTAACCACACGATTGAGGTAGTTCAAAGACACGAAAAGCCTCCCACTCGCCCGAAAGTGCAAGGCTCGCGCAGTGCGATGATCGAGGCGCCGACGTTTGACGCACCGAAGACGAGCGAAAGCACCGAGCAGACTCACGGACGCCTCCACAACGGTCCACCAGTTTCGGAGCGCGCAGAGCGCAAGCGCGCATGCGCGTAGGAAGCGGTTTCGTTTTAGAAGCGCCAAACAGAGAAAAGACAAAGAGAGCGTGATCCTGACACGAACTTTAAAAATACATGTTATATTTTTAGAAATACGTAATTTCTATTTAGTGAAATAATATGCAGCTATAACTAAAGCTAAATGAGGTTTGATTCATTATTGTTTTGTTTAGTTTTTAGTAATGAGCGCCTCCCACCACGCGAGCGCTGCTGTACACTTCAATGGTGGCGCCATCCGTGTTCCGGCCGCGCAACTTGCTCTGTGTCGGGGGTTGCTGCGATCCGCTCCTGTCCACTGGATTTGGATTTGGATTCGGCGACCGGCCAGCGTTGATTATTTATTATTGCTGCGAAGTTTTGCAGATTAGTTCAAAACCGGGTTCGAAATGCATCTATTTCTTGGCGAAAGTGAAAACGTTGAGCAATTAGCTCGGCCGTCCTGTTGCGGCCTCCACGCCTACTAGCGGAACGCGATGGAGAGAATTTCCTCCCTCTACAATGACCGACGGAGGGCGACCATGTAAAATCGATGAAAAGGAGAGACTAAACTCTATTTCAAACTTAGCGTGCAACGCTGTCAAAGCTACTGGCGCGAGCGCGTGGCTTCATCTAAGGTTTTGTTTGCGCGAGAACTCGTGCAAATGATGAACGAGATCAAACCCCACGCTCGCGCCAGTAGCTTTGACAGCGTTGCACGCTGAGTATGAAACAGAGTATAGCTCGTCACAGGGAGGAACTTTAAAATTCCCTCCTTTTAGATGCGGAGCATCTCTTGCTCGGGCCGATGTCTCGCGGCCTTGGCGTCGGCGTCGTAGTCCGCACTCGCGCTACGCACGCGCAACTCTCCTCCTTCCCTCTCTCCAACAGCTGCGCGTTGCTCTCTCCGCTCGCTCTCTCTACCAGCTGCGTGCACTGCGCGTGCGTTCGCTTCTCCTCACACCGCGCGCGCACGCGCAACTCTCCTCCTCTAGTCTCCTCTCCTTCAAGTGTGAAAAAAAATAAACGGCGAGCGTTCCAAGTTTCTCTGCCGCGAGCCGCGACGAAGGCTAGCGTAGGGGGTCACGCTAGGGCAGTCGGTGGCGCCATCTCTCGACGTCAGCACGCAACTGACTCTTTCCTCGGAAACAACACGATGCTCCGCATCACCCCATGGTTCCCCTCGGGAAGATGGTGTAGTTTTTTTCGCCACCCTTGTTCTTAGAGTGCAGGTGTGGAAACCGAAAACAACTCTTTAACCGCTTTTGGCAACCAGTCTAGAAGAAGGCCTGACTCAGGCCAAAACGTCGACTCACTAAATGCTTTAAAACTCCAACAACGCTTCGAAGTGCGACTTCTTTACTTTGCACTCGGCGGCATCCTACGCTATATGAATATATATATATATATATATATATGGGTGGTTTCATTTGAAATCGAACACGCTTGTCGGGGTGGGTCTTTCGATTTTTTTTTAAAAAATATATGTAATTGCCCCATTTCTGGAAAGAACAAAACCGCTTTTCAAAATTTTTTAAAAAATATTTCGCTTCACAAAAAATTATTGAGTGGAGCAGGGTGAAAATCTGTTTTTTACTCCGTGATTTTTCTACCCAGTTCTGTACGCTGGTATAAATACGGGAAGCATACAAAACTCACAGTAATTTTTTGTGATCTTGTATGTTATTTCGACTATTTTTTAGTTGAAAGGAAAATAATTTTGTATTTTTGTTTATTGAGGTAAAAAATGCCAAACATCGTCTCTTTGACAATCCGGTGACATCTTCAGAGCCTTGTAACTCATGAGTTATTATATTTGTCGCTTACCAAATACTATGCGGGTGTAGCCCTATACATGGGCTATCGACGGGCATAAGTTTAGTTTATTTTATTTTCACTGAATTTTTTATATAAAATTTGAAATATCGTCGAAAATGAAATTTACCGATATTTTGAACCCACTTTATTAAAAAAGGCCATTTTTTATTTCGTTCAATTTTTTTATTATTGCTGCCGATCATATGAACTTTCAATTGGCTTGATGCGATTTCCCCCTTTTTTGTTGTATCTTCTCTAGAAGGGGTTGAAATCGCTCCCACGTGACAATGCGGTGACAACTTCAGAGCCTTGTAACTCATGAGTTATTATATTTGTCGCTTACCAAATACTGTGCGGGTGTAGCCCTATACATGGAATATCGACGGGCATAAGTTTACTTTATTTTATTTTCACGGAATTTTTTATATAAAATTTGAAATATCGTCGAAAATCGAAATTAACCGATATTTTGAACCCACTTTATCGAAAAAGGCCATTTTTTATTTCGTTCAATTTTTTGATTATTGCTGCCGATCATTTGAGCTTTCAATTGGCTCGATGGGATTTCCCCCTTTTTTGTTGTATCTTTTCTAGAAGTGATCGAAATCGCTCCCACTTTCTCAGAACGGCCAAACGCAGTTTCCGCAGGTCGGCTTCGCTGCAAAGACTATACTGCTTAATTGTGTGTTCAAATGCAGCGGGTAAATTCATTTTGATTGAGAACACTCGTGCTTGGCTACATATATTATTTTTCTTAATTTTTAATGATGGCAACTGAAATTCCTTAGTCCGATCGTTAGCGGTGCAGCGGATGTTCCATTACCTTTATTCCCAAACCAAAGCAATGTGTGCCTAGCCAAAGCAAATCTACCGTAGCCAATTAAAATAAAATCGTCAAATCGCTTTTCCATATTCCAGAAGGCTGTACAATCTTTGCATTAAGCTCGGTGCGACAAAGTGGAGAAACTAAAAGTCTACAGAGACATTGTGTGACTGCTTTCGCTGCCTTCTGTGCATGTGGGAATCGTTGCTTCTTGGCATCAGAGATATCGATCAGTCTTGAACAAAATCCAACACTTTTATTTTTAACTGCACACACTCGTTCAAACAGAAGGGCCACCGTCTCGGGTTCACCGCTCGCTCGCTTTGGCTCCAGTTTTCGTTCTTTCCGTCTCGACTTACCACGCTGTTGAACTTCTCGGCTGCATCCGACCGCTGCGGTACAAAGTTCAGCTCGCCCCCGCGCTCGATCGTCTCCGCAGAGGCAAGCCGATGCCGTTGTCAAAAAGTTCCAATATTGCGTTGCTCGTGAACTGGACTATTTAAAGCACAACAACATATTGTTTTACAAGTGCATCCTAAATATATTAGCGTTAATTAATAAAAGTGTCTATTTATCGCCAATTGGTGTTTGTGTTCTGTAAAAAATTGTCTTCGGTTCATGTAAACTCTGTCCGTTTTCCTCACTTTTTTTCTGCAAACTGCTTTTCCTTCTAAAAGAGGGGCAGGTGATATTACATATTTTTTATATACACGCTGACAATAAAGAACAGGCAATTACATGGTTATTTGAACGCACGCGACAAGACACATCATGGATTGGCGCCCGTGCCGGATGCTTCCTGGGTGTAACGGAGATGGGCCTATAGCGCGAAGGGCCGGGCGTGCTGTACGTGCCTTACAAGCTGTGTATAGCACAAACAGATATATGACCCCGGTCTGGCTACATGAAGAGCTCGTTCCGCTTTCTCCGCCCTTTGTGCCCTGGCTTTAGACATCGGATAATGGAACATCCGCTGCACCGCTAACTGTCCGACTAAAGAATGTCAGTTGCCATCATTAAAAATGAAGAAAATACAATATGCAGCCAAGCACGAGTGTTCTCAATCAAAATGAATTTACCCGCTGCATTTGAGCACACAAATAAGCAGTATAGTCTTTGCAGCGAAGCCGACCTGCGGAAACTGCGTTTGGCCGTTCTGAGAAAGCGGGAGCGATTTCGATCATTTCTAGAGAAGATACAACAAAAAAGGGGGAAATCCCATCAATACAATTGAAAGTTCATATCATCGGCAGCAATAATAAAAAAAATTAAAAGAAATAAAAAATGGCCTTTTTCGATAAAGTGGGTTCAAAATATCGGTTAATTTCATTTTCGACGATATTTCACATTTTATATAAAAAATTCCGTGAAAATAAAATAAACTAAACTTATGCCCGTCGATATTCCATGTATAGGGCTACACCCGCATAGTATTTGGTAAGCGACAAATATAATAACTCATGAGTTACAAGGCTCTGAAGTTGTCGCCGCATTGTCACGTGGGAGCGATTTTGATCACTTCTAGAGAAGATACAACAAAAAAGGGGAAATCGCATCAAGCCAATTGAAAGTTCACATGATCGGCAGCAATAATAAAAAAATGGAACGAAATAAAAAATGGCCTTTTTTAATAAAGTGGGTTCAAAATATCGGTAAATTTCATTTTCGACGATATTTCAAATTTTATATAAAAAATTCAGTGAAAATAAAATAAACTAAACTTATGCCCGTCGATAGCCCATGTATAGGGCTACACCCGCATAGTATTTGGTAAGCGACAAATATAATAACTCATGAGTTACAAGGCTCTGAAGATGTCACCAGATTGTCAAAGAGACGATGTTTGGCATTTTTTACCTCAATATACAAAAATACAAAATTATTTTCCTTTCAACTAAAAAATAGTCGAAATAACATACAAGAGCACAAAAAATTACTGTGAGTTTTGTATGCTTTCCGTATTTATACCAGCGTACAGAACTGGGTAGAAAAATCACGGAGTAAAAAACAGATTTTCACCCTGCTCCACTCAATAATTTTTTGTGAAGCGAAATATGTTTTTAAAAAATTTTGAAAAGCGGTTTTGTTCTTTCCAGAAATGGGGCAATTACATATATTTTTTCAAAAAAAAATCGAAAGACCCACCCCGACAAGCGTGTTCGATTTCAAATGAAACCACCCATATATATATATATATATATATATATATTTATACATATACCGTCGTTTTCTTTCTTTCAGCTGGTGTAAAAGCGAGAACTCCCAGATTTCGCAAATGGGATTGATGTACCGATATGTGGACATATTTTCTGGATTGAGATACACATTTCACTAGAGGACATGACCCAGCCTAATATGTCCACGAATATGGACACCGGTAGAAGACTTTTAGCTGTCATTGTTTATGAAACAATAATTATAGTATAGGGCAGGGCTAGCAGTATCCCGATACAAAGTGTATTGCGATAGTATCTTAGACATACTTTCGAGTATCTGTATTTTTGTATCGAGATCCAATTGAAAAAATGTATTTGTATTTCAGTAGTGAAATACATTTACGATGTATCGCTTGTATCGCGAAACTTTGCCTGACTTAGGTATCTCGTTACATTTGTCGCCGTTTTTTGTGATAAATTTACGAGATAAAAACATTTCTTTGCTGCGAGCTGCTTCAGAATTTATAATATAGACCCGCCCTATAACACGATCCAACTCATTCACCAACATAAAAGAAAAACTCTGGTTTAAGAAAGGTTACGGGAAAGAGTAACAAAATCAGCTCTCACAACGCCTTCCACTCTTTCCAATTTAGCAGAGAGAACGCTGTAAAGGAGTTGAGTGAAGAAAAAGTATGGTCCTGTTCAATCTCCCCACACTATGGGTGACTCAGAAGCATATCATACGGCAATTTGAGATGCGTCCTCAGAGCGAAACAGGGTTCATTTCGGGCAGATTGCGTTACAGACTGCGTACCATGTCAAGCATGGCATGCAGGCTTTAACGTGCAGTAACGATGTGGTTCAACAAAGGTGACATGTTTTTGTATTTGCGGCATTAATGGTAAATGAGGAGTTTGAGGTAAGGGGTAATGCATAAAATGGCACAAGAAGAGGACCACAAGCATAAATTACCAATCACAGTCGCCACGAACTACACCCTCACCATGTGGCACCGTTCGGGAACAAATGTATTTCTATAATAAATCTGTATCTGTATTCCGCAACACTTTTTCGCCGTTCCTGCAGAAGTATTTCAGTGACATCCCGTTGCATAAAAGACAAATATATCTCAGTATCTGTATTTGGGCCTTAAAACACATGTATCTCAGTATTTGTATTCTCGTATACTTCTTGGAGTATCTCTGCCCAGCCCTGGTATAGGGAATTCGCTCTGGCGCTTATATTAATTTACTATAACTTCCTATAGCCAGCCGAGAACGGTCAGGCGGCGCCAGCGAGTGAGAGCCCACGGTTATTCCCTGTCTCGTGGTAACTTGGCGAGGGGTGAACACTACGTCCCACATTGCTTTCCTGCGGCTTGGGCGCATATTGGATCATGGTGCAGCGAAAAGCCTTTTCGCAGTAAAAAGCGCACTCCGGCTATACGTAGTCACACGCCTCACTCTGTTGTTCTGATTGGTCCGCGGGGACCGTAGCTTCCGCTGTACCGGCATGTTACACGCCCGCGGCTTTCTGGCCTACCAGCATTTCTTCCTTCAGACATTAGGCTAAGCGACGCCACCAAAGTAATAGGAATAACAATGCAACCGCCACTTTCAAGCATACTTGAATAGTAAATCAATTACAATAATTGAATTACTGCACTTTTATTGCTTTTCCTGGTAATTTGTAATTGTAATTAATTACTTTCGGCTCGACGAAATTGTAATTGTAATTTATTTACTTTCTATCGTCAGTAATTACAAAATAGAAGGCGCAATTACAACCACTTTTGCAAAATATTACGGCGCCGGTGCTTCCTCCCCTGGGACCACGGGGACGACAGTACAGCGAAAGCGACAGGGAGAGAGTGTATCCCAACCTGCTCAGAAGGAGAGAGGGAGGAATGGGAAAGAGAGGCTGGGATAAAACGGAATGAACAGTTTTGTAGAGTGTAAAATGATTTCATGAAAACTTTGAGAAATATTTTGATAAATGAGAGCTATATATGCCTCCGTCTTCTTTCCTGTTCCTGTCGTAGTTGAATCTTTCTCTTCGCCTCATTCGCTTCCTGTTTCTCGTGCTTATAGGGTTCTTTCTTATTTCTCTTTCCCATCCGGGCGCATCGGGGGTCGAAGTCGAGCTGGTTGGGCTCCGATCACATCATCCGGTTAAGGCGGATAGGTTCGAGGTTCTCCTTACGCGTTCTCGCCGCTAGCGTATTCGCTTACACGTGGCCGTGCCAACCCGGGGGGGGGGGGGGCAAGAGGGGCGCTGCCCTCCCCAGTTCTCAGAGTGGCGGGGGCAAGGCATGTTTTGCCCCCCCCCTTTCTGAATCAGCCGCCACTGCTGAGCAGGGCAAACACTGGCCGGCGGCGCCCAAGGGATACCAAGGGCACCGCCCCCCGCCCTGGGGGGGAGGGTCTGGTTTGCCCCCCCCCCCCCCCCACTCAAAAACAAGTTGGTACGCCACTTCGGTTACATATTTCAATCAAGGTTGGGAATTTTTATTTTCCATGAAATTATTCTCTTATATTTATGAGTTTTTCACGTGCCTCTTCTCCAGCTCGTCTGTTGTTACCACTAACAGTAAGTTGTGCTACTCTAACATCGAGGCGAAGAAGGAGCAGGTCTCGTTAACACGACTAACCCCGCCTTACTTCCAACCGTTGTTGCTAAACTGCTCTTCTCTCTCCAAATCACCGTCTACCTTTTGGTATAAAGTTTCATTCTTTACTGTTTGTTCTAACCCCTAACGTTCAACCGTCTTTCAACCTGATTGGACGAGATTCCAAAACTTTGCAAACCGCGGATTTAGACTGTCGGGAGCTTGTTTCTTACATTTGCGTTTCAGTAAAGCCGTTTTTTTCCTTTTTCTTTTATAAAGGGTTTCTTACGCACGTCCATGGCTTGGAGTAAACCGGCGTTATCAACTTTTGAAGCCGCGCCACACAGCACCTAACTTCCCCTGTCCCATGGAGTGAAGCCGGTAGTCTGTAGCAGAGAAGTGATGGAAAACACCCATTGGCTCGCGCGCGGCATAGTTCCAGGGAACGCCACCGCACAGAGAAGCCCTCTCAATGGCGCAGCGGCCCGGCCGCCGGTAAGAGGGAGGTCGCCGGGCTCTACAGAGCGGCCGGCCGCACAGCCCACCCGGGCAGCCTCTGCAGAGGTCGCCCTGCCGGGCTCAGCATGGCGCGCAGCTTGTAGGAATACGCTACGTATACGAATGCTTTCGCATTCCGACACGTCAGAAGTCTTAAGTGTCTGTAGTTTTCTTTTCAGCTCAATGTTCATAATTTACAATAACATGAAACGTTTGTAGGTGCATGTGGTCGTATTAGCTTGTGTCGATTATGGTTTGATCTTTACACCAATGAATATTCAGATATGGCTAACTGTCGCATTTTTATTTGCCTGGCTAACAAAATTGTGTCAACCCAATTTTACTTAGCGATCTGGCGTCTTCGAGTATATAAAATCATTTTGTTTTATTTATTGAGTTTATTTATTGAGAATATAAGAATGCAGGAGTTCCTTACTCCAAACTGTCAAGTTCTAGAATTCATTGAGCACATTTCACAAAAAGGAAAGTACAATGCGTGACATTTATTCAGCGGCCATATAACTCGTTTAAAGTAATATGGCCCGAGGTGGGTAGCTCTCAGAAATTAGAAATAGTAAAGTAATTGCATTACTTTTTAAAATTAATTTGTAACTGTAATAATTACTTTTCACATAGTAGTAATTGTAACTGTAGTTAAACTCTTTTGGAGCGAAAAACTTGTAATTAAATTGCATTTTAAAAGTAATTTATCCATGTATGCTTTCAAGCATGCTCAATGTTTCTTGCCTCAGTCGCCGTAGTACTGCCATTGTATACAAAAACTTGGAACTATATGCGGGTAGAAAGTGACAGAGAGGGGAGGTGGATGAGAGCGCGCGGGGACGCTAGAACGCCAAGCTCTGAATTGGAATGATTAATGGGTCGCCCTTAAGCTAGAGCTGCCTTTGTCTGCATTGCACTCGTCGAAAGCGTTAGAACGCGAAACACCGGTGTCCGTCCTTTGCGTTCGGAGGCGTTCGACGTCGAAGGCGTTCGACGAGCTGTAGCTTTGCCGTCTAATCATTCCCGTCAGAGCTCGGCATGAGAGTTCGGAACAAGATGAGAACTGCTCGGGGAGTGTCTTTCGAACACCCGTCCTCCAGCAGGTGGTCGTTGCCTTTCGCCGTGATTTGGTTTCACGTGCACGCTCGAGGGTCATGGACACCGAAGCATCATTGTTGGTAGGAAGCTCAACCTGTAGACGAGAACAGAGGCCCTATGTTGCGCTTTTTGGACTCCCACGGCGACTAGGGAGAAGGAAGTGACGTCAACAACGCAGCAAACGAAGATTGGATGTTGATGGGTGAGAGTCATTGATGAAGAATTTCTGCAGAAGAAACATCCAATCTGCGTTTGCTGCGCTGTAATTGCGTTCTGGCGGTGTAAGGGTTCGGCTGGCGAATTCCACCGGGCGCAGCTGTCCATCGTGTTCTTGCAATAACACCGCACCGACGCCGTAGTCGATCGCGTCTGTCAGTACAACGAACGGACGGTTAAGGTCTGGCAGGCACAGACAAGCTGAGGCTGCTATCGCCTTCCTGTGGGAAGAAAAAGCTACCTCTTGTTCTCGGCCCCAGGCCCACCCCGAGCCTTTGCGGAGCAGCAGGTTCAGTGGCCGTGTGAGTCTAGCGCACACTGGAATGAAATGCCGATAAACACCGACCAATACAAGGAACCTTTGAAGGCTCTTTGCGTCGCGCGGCAGTGGATAATCAAGAATGTCCCTCAACTTATCCTCGTTCGGCCTCCAGTTACCATCATCTGCGATAAATCCCAGAAGGTTGAGTCCCGAGGCCGCGAGCTATACCTTCTTTAGATTAATCG
The DNA here is from genome assembly GCA_037355805.1 of Ixodes ricinus. Lineage (NCBI taxonomy): Eukaryota > Metazoa > Arthropoda > Arachnida > Ixodida > Ixodidae > Ixodes > Ixodes ricinus. Next base: position 43,011 of record JAZHYW010001780.1, on the reverse strand, counting down.
TTAACCCCGGTTTGCTCATCCTGCTCAAAATGATCTCAAGGTGTGCTAGATGCTCCTTGAATGACTTTGAAAATACGACGACATCATCCATGTACGCCATGGCAAAGTTGAACTTCGCGCCCCCCAGCACGATGTCCATAAGCCGTTGGAAACTAGATGGCGAGTTAGACAACCCGAACGGAAGGCGGATAAACTCAACAGACCCCTGTGACAGAATTTGAAGTGGAGAGTAGAAACAAAACTGAAAAATAAAGTTCTCTCCAACCTGTGCCACTCGAGGTATAACAGGTTTAAGCCAATTGGAAAAAAATTAAAAATAGCTAAATCGCTTTTCTTTTCTGTATATAAATGCCAATTTGAAAAGGGGAGAAGCGTTGCCACCCACGTGAACGAGCTTGTAATAACCGCGAGGATGTTTATCTACAAGTTCCTTTTTTTGTCTTCGTTCTTCATTCTTCATTTCTTCTTTCCTGGTGTTTTACTTGATCTGTTGCTAGTATAGTTTTGTACTGTAACGAAAGAAAGAAATATAATTGGCAATGAGTGATTGAATCTAGTTATGTAATGATGAGTTATGAGTGAATGTAATCGTAATAATTCTTAGCCAAATGTTAGAATAGGTATTAAATAATTTTTGAAATTGATTCTTTTTTAGGAAGTAAAATATTATTGTGTGAGGTCCGGATTTGTTATGTAAAGCTATTTTGATGGTGTGAATGGAGAAATAGAAAATTAGCGATGTAGAAATACAATTATGTGGGTGTTAGAGATCGAAAACTTTTAAGAAGCACCATTTAGATGGTGTACCTTGGGATTGCGCAATCGCAAAATTATTTTGTTCATATCTCTTAAATTCTGCTAATATTTTTTAGTGTCTTTGGGTTGGTAGGTTCAAATTATTGGTCTTTATCATATATTATAATATTAGCTGTCCAAGTGAACCATTTTTTTGTTATCTACATGAATATAACCACTCATGTGTTTTATGTATAGTATACCTTCGGTGTAGCATTTGTTTCAACGAGCTAAGAATAATTAATCCCTTTTTTAAAGCAATAACTATTACTTTTATCATTTGAATCATTGTTTAACTCCCATGTACGGTAAAGAAATGGATGATTAATGAAATAGTAGTTTTAAAGAATAAAATAAATAATTACATGAAATGATGTTTTGCTTTGAGAATATGGGAGTAACATTTGTGAAAGCACTTGCACCAATGAGTATAGAATGATCCTATTTGATCAGTATAAGCTATTTACATAGTTTGTCAGTATAAGCTATTTACATAGTTTTTCAGTATATACAATTGTACATTATATACATATTTACATTTTTACTTCTATTTGGAAACATATGGGCAAAATTAAGTTATAATTTTAATTTTAATTTTTAATCTTTTTCTATCTTGTTGTAAAAATAATGTTAAGGGTTATTATTACTTTCTTGCCAATGTTATATCTCATATTGAAATGTTTGCCATCTGTCTTTTTACATTTTTTTTTTTTCAATTATGTGTAGCCAGCAAGGTTGGATGTATTTTAGCGGTTGATGTTAGAAGTAGGAGAATACGTTGGGTTGTAGCTTGTAGTGATGTTTTCCCATTCAATTGAAAGCAGCAATTTTTTTTTATGAGTGTTAAGGTTTTTTGTGCGAGTCCGGAAGATTTGCATCCGCCGGACCGGGCGACTCCTGGTCTGGATGGCTGCAACAAGCAGCCCCATACCAAACCCTAAGAGCAGGCACGCCATCAACCGTCAACCAAGCCACCTCCCTACCAGCCATCCTCTATCGCTCCCTATTTCTGCTGCTTTCTATTGGCCTACTTTGTTGTTGTTTCATTGGGTTACAACCTCTTCTTGAATAAACATCATCATCCGCTCCATGACCTTTATGGCTTTAACATTTGATAAAATTGCCGATTTAGTAACATTATCGAATACCGTGAATTTAAGTTTGTTTAGTTCATTACGAAACGACAATGTCCAAGGGCAGGTGGTGAAGTAGTGTTCGAAACTGATGGTGGGAAGTCCACAGAAGCAATTATTAGTATTCGTTATTTTGAATCGAAAAAGATAGAAAGGAAATCTGCCATGCCCGGTGATAATTTGAGCTAAGAGATTTGAAGGTGGAAACGTATCCGGTATGTTGTATATAGTGGGAATCCATGTAAATAGTTCTTTATCTCTACCGAGTCGTCTCCACTCGTCATCCCACTCCCTCCTCACTTCGTTATTTAAATCTTGTTTTGACGCTTTTTTTATAAATAAAGACAAGAAACTATTCTTCCATTATAATGTGCCGATTTTGCATAGTGGTCCGCCAGATCATTGCCTTCATTATCTGCATGGGCCTTCACATAGAAAAAATGTATAGTATGTTTGCTTTGTATTTGTACTATTAATTGTTTCAATGTGTGTATGGTTTCTGTTTTTGTCTGGATGTTTGCGAGATTTTGAAGCAGTGAGAGACTATCTGTATGTATGGCTATTTCTTCCGAATTGGGTTTATTGATTAATATATACTTTAATGCTTCTTCGAATGCTATTCTTTCGGCATCGTACATTGTTGCATAATTTGGGAGTTTAAATTGTGATACGTTTTCTATTTCACCTGATGGTAACATAGCCACAAATGCTGCACCGACTTTATCTGGAGAAAGTGAACCATCTGTGTGCATATGCAGGTTGCAAGCAGACGGTAGTATTTTTTTGAAATTCTATTTTAAATTTGCTTGAGGGGTGGAAAATCCAGCGATCATACATGTATTCAGTATTTTGTTTATTATATGTTTGGTTATTACATTCTATTTCTTTATTTTCTTGGAAAATTAAAAATGGTTTGACTTCTTTTTTTAGCGTAATATGTATTGGTGGGATGTTGCATATTATAGGAAGACTGAGGTTACTAGATGTATTGTATGCACGTGCGATGTGTAAAAGAGGAATCCGTTGTAGTGAAATTACTTTTCTTAATACATGTGAATTTTCAGTGTCTCTCCACCAAATACCGGCACCGTAGACTATATCTTTCTATACATCTCAAATATAATTCTTTTTGTTGTTTTTGATTTATTCCCCAATGTAATTTTTACAAACGTTGACATTTTTAATGTATGTTTTAATACTTTTTCTCTGAGATATTCTATATGTGGTATAAAGGATAGGTTAACATCAAAGATTACTCCTAATAATCGTAGTGTGGTTACATATTTAAGACTATGGTTGTCAATCCTTATTGTAGGCGGTCTTCCTTGAGATAGTCGTTTTCCTGCAGCAATTAGCATACAGAAACATTTTGAATAATTTAAATTTAGACGGTGTTCGGTAGACCATTGAGAAATTATTTTTAAAGTTGTGTTTGCTATCGTTTCGATTTCACGTCTTGTTTTTCCAGTAATGACTAAGATCGTATCGTCTGCATATGCTTGTATATGAGTTGAATGTGGTAATTTTAGATTTAAGAGGCCTGATATCAATATATTCCAGAGTAGTGGGCTTATTGGTGATCCTTGGGGACATCCTATTTCTAATGATTGGCTCTTTTCTATTGCAGGGGAGACATAGGTTAAAGATCTGTTATGAATAAAAAAGATTTGAGTAATTTATATAAATTTGATGGGCATTGATGTTCTTTTAGGTAGTTTAATACAAAAGGATACCATAATGAATCAAATGCACCTTGAAAATCTAAAGATATTAGAACAGAATGTTTATCTGCATTTTTATTTTCTATAAGTATATTTTTAAGCTGATATAAGGCATTTGTAGCTGATTTATTGTGCGTACAGCCATATTGTTTTCGGTGAAATAATTTATTCTTGTAAAGAAAATGATATAGCCTAGAGTTTAATAGCCGTTCTAAAATTTTTCAAAAAATTGAGTTCAGACATATAGGCCTATATGATCGAGGGTTATTTGATGGTTTATCGGGTTTATTAAGTAAAATTAGTTTTGCTTTTTTCCACTCTGTAGGAAAATATCCATATTTTAGAGTACTATTAAAAATGTTTAGTACAAAATTTGGGTGCGAAGCATGGATGGATTTTATTAGAGTAGTTGTTATATTGTCTAGACCGGGTGCACTTTTAGGTTTTAATTTCTGTAATATTTCTTCTACTTCATTATTAGTAAATTCTAGGTCGTCAGGTTCATTCGGTTCCTCATTAATACTTGATCTGATATTTGCTTGTTCAGGTGAATCTTTTTGTACGTCATCTGTTTGAAATAAACATGTCATGATTTGTGTTATTGATTCTTCTAAGTTTGTAGTCTAGAGATCCGTCTTCTTTTAAAATGGGTGGAATTATAACTGGTGGTTTTATTTTCTCAAAAGCTAGTTTATACGGTAGTCCAAAAGTGTTTTGTTTGGTGTTATTTGTACAGAAGTTTTGAAACGATTTTTCTTTCGCATCTGTAATTATATTTTTATATTCTTTTAAGAATTCATAATAAGCATTTTTAAAAGTGTTTCTTAATTCTGCATTTTTACATCTTTGGTATCTCCGCCTTAGTGCCCGTAGTTGTTTTCTCTTTATGTTTATGTCCTCTGTCCACCATGGATGAGCCTTGTGGTTTTTATCGACCTTACGCATGAATTTGTTTCTATATTCTGTTATTTTATGGTAAAAAATGTTTAATATTATCTGTAGTTGAAAGACTGAAGTTATTGTAGTGTTTCCTATTTGTGTGAACCATCGTTCTTGTTGTATGGAATTTATTATTTGTGTTTCTCCTTTTTTGGTTAATTGTTTTATTGGTGTTCTCTTTTCATGAAATAATGAGAAAAATATGTATCTGTGATCACCTAATGATTCTGTTTCTAATACTTTCCAAAAAACTAATTCTGTTAATAAATTTTATGAGGTTAATGTTAGATCTATACAACTTCTTCCGTTAGTTGCTTCAAAAGTTGGTAATGAGTCTGATCTATTTAATGTTATTAAATTGTTATGCAATATGAACTCTATTAATTCTTCCCCACGCTGATCTGTGTTTTCTTTGCCCCATATACTACTTTTTGCATTAAAGTCGCCCCCTATGACCAAATTACTGTACTGTATATTATGTAAATCATCGTTTAATTCGAATAGTAATTCCGTAAAATTACTCGAGGGTGAACAGTAGATACAAATCAATGTTATTTTTTCATTCTTATCTTCTAAATTCACAATTATTCGTTCTCGATTGATTTTAATTGGAAATGGCATCAATCTTCTGTTTCTAACTACTACTGCACATAGTGGGCGGGTATCTGCTGAAAATATAATGTCGTTCATTGCACATCCTACTATGTGGTTATTAGTGGTATAATAAGGCTCTTGTATTAATATTACATCTGGTTGGAGGTCAAAAACAACACGAGATAGATTAGCTGCCGCCGCTCAAAAGTGTGCTAAGTTAATTTGGAAAATTTTTAAATTTTGAGCCATATTAAATTAAGGACTGAAAACCGATTCAAAATTCACTTATTTATTTATTGAGGGTACTCTGTTTGTGCTCGGATGTGGTTTATGTGGAACGAAAGGGTTCCACAGCCACTCGACCCAAAGGGATGGTTCGCGTTAACTCGTCGGGACATACGGGCTCTGCAATTTCCTCTTCGTATTTTACAATCTGGCATTCAGTTGCGGCATGGTTCCCGGCACAGATGGTACAAAACACCGCCTTCAAGGAGCACTTCGTCCTAGTGTGTCCGTACATGCAGCACTTGTCACATCATGGCACATGGAAATTCTCAGTCACAGTGCACATGGTCCGCCCCAGACGAAGTCTTGTCTTTTCCTTGATCTTGAGGTAGACCGCAGCTGTGACTTCGAATACAGGTGTCACGTTTCCCGATTTCTGCTTGAACATTGTACGTTGGTGGAAATCCTGCGGCAGGATATCCAAGCCCTCGTTCTGGGTGTTTATTGTTGTTAGCAACTCCGCCGGCAAAAATCTGGCAAGTCAGGACGGTGCAGACTTTCTGTTTCGCGCTTTTCGCAAGGTGACTGGGGAAGTGCTTTTGCGAGGTATGCGGAATATGCAGACGATTTTGTTATGCCCTTCGTTTGCGTCTCTCCAGCCAAACGAATGAGATGATCTACAAAGGCGCAATCAGAAGCTAAGATTTACGATAAAAGTGCGTGTGCTTCGGTGGGCCGTGTGGTTTGTATTTTACCCTGCTCTCTGCAACGCACTGTCATGACGAAGAGCTGGAACGTTCACAGTTTCTGCCGGGCTCACGGGAATCACGGTCTCCAAAACCGAAACCAGATCAGCGAGATAACTGCCTTGCGTACTCCGAAATGACGAAGCAATAAGTTGTCAAAAGCCAGTTTTTAGGGTTTCGAACCTTCTAAACAAGACAAATACAATTAAACATCGTTGTTTGTATGCAGGAGGACTTACTTAAGATAACAATACATTTTCTTTCCGAAACGAAAAAAAAAATCAGCAGAACCCATCCTTTGGGAATGATTATCTACGTTAATGCGAATAGCATCAAACGGTGCGGAGTTATGCGCGTTCGTCAGGTGGCCGGCACACTCTAGATACGCCAGCCCACTCTTGAGGCGATTCTAAATTTGTTGACACTTTCACAGCCCTGCGCACGATCTCCGCAGCCCAGCACGTGCGTTTGTGTCACTTAGGAAGGCGAGCAAAGCACGCGCCATACGCACAAACACTCAAAATGGTACCGACCAGACTTTCTGGCGTCTCAGCTAGTCTCAACTAGGGTACCTTCATGTGCGCTTTGCTTAGGGTGGTGGCATCCGGCCATTTTGTCACACACGTTTATTTTTCTTTTTTGTTCAGAAGCGCGTGAAAGAGCGTGTCCTTGCACGCGCTTGTGGCGCTGACTGTGCTATGGCGACATTTTGTTTTCGTCGATTTCTTTGTATTTTCCCCGTGAGCGCGCGCTGTCGGCATCGGGTACTACAAAGGGTGGCATCACCCTAAACAGAAGGACATTGAGGCACCCTAGTCTCAACCAACGGTACTCTAAACGGTTGTTTATATCTTTACCATAGGACGCGCTTACAGCGCTGTCACAGCTACCGGTGCGCGCGCGTTCCATGCACGAGGGCTCATTCCGCTCTCGTGAGGCTGAGCTAGAGGTCTCCCGAGCGCGGGAGAGGGTGAGCTAGAGGGAGAGGGTGAGCGCGGGAGAGGGTGAGCTAGCCCTCGTGCATGGAACGCGCGCGCACCGGTAGCTGTGACAGCGCTGCAAAGCGCGTCCTATGGTAAAGATATAAACAAATGTTTAGCAGTGCGGTGAATGACTGCCTTCATAGCTCTGTGGTTAGCGCGTCTGCCTGCTGATCAAAGGGTCAACGGTTCGAATCCCAGCCGGCGCCGGTCTTTTTTATTTATTTATCGACCCGCGGCGTAAGAGGTTAGATAGCCAGATAGATAGATAGATAGATAGATACATAGACGAAAAGTGCGTGAAGTATCCAAAGAATGCTATTCGCATTAACTATTCGCATTAAAAAGTAATAATCAGTTTGCGGTATATGGCAGCAACTTCTTCGCTGCAAAACCTATGCTAGCAACGTAAGCGGTTTCCTAATGGCCGCCATCCCGTTGAGACGCGTTCCATTCCTCCACCCCCCTCCCCCTCGAAATGCGGCCAACCTCTAACCGCTGTTAGAGTTAACCAGCTTCGAGCAAATAGGCCCTGGCAACGTGCGCTACAGCTGTACACGGCTTACAAAATTCTAGTTTCTTTGATTTTTTTTTTTTTTTTTGTTTTTTGTTTTTACGGTTCGGTGGAACAACGAGCGCTGCGTCGCCGTGAACTCGCCGAGCCGGAGTCCGTGACGCCTCCTGCTCACCTACCCTGCTCTATATATCCGACGCGTGTCAAGGACATTTTCTTCCCAGTGCGGTGAACAAACGAATGCAGCCCTTTGATACGGCGGCTCGGGTGGTACACGCATAAAACGCGGCCGGGGAATCGTGCACCTCTCCAGGTTACGCAGGAAAACTCAGCGACACTGCGATTCCTTTTGACTTCGGTGAGCTCATTTTTGTTCTCGTATCACACAGAGCTTCACCATTTCGTTATTGTGCTTTATGTGAATGTAGCTATTCACTTTATGCTCCGTTTCACATCATGTACATACGTTAGCCCGATAGCAGCTAATGCTACGAACCCATGTAGCCAATCAAGCGCCTTGATTGGCTCCTATTTGAGGGTGTGTGTTCAAGACATAGTTATTTAACTAAACTACATATCGGATAAATAAAACAAACGGACACAACCGTTCGTTGTTGTTGTTAGAAAGTACGTTTTTGAAGCTAGCGACTCTCGTTGCATTAGCTGCACGTTTTAATATGTATAACGCTTGTTCAACATATTCGCGAAGCAAAAAAAGATTACATCATCGTGTGTAGTGAATAAAATCGGTCATTTAGCCAGTCAAAATGGCTCCTACGAACGACTTCTTCTATGTAAAAACTATAAACTCGCTAAGCTAAATCAAATTGAAAATTCAGTCTAATTTTCATTGGTTTTACTGTGGCCCAATGGTCCCAAGTTAATTCAACAAAAAATAAATTATTTCTTTCTGCAATGCTCTAGAATTTGACGATAAAATATTTCAATTCCAGGTTCGGGGGAAAATATCTTGTTTTTATAATTACAATTTTGACAAGAAAAAAAATGACTGCCAAATTACTCTTATCTGTGCGCTGAGTTTTTTTTTTTAGGCACGTGCTGGCAGACATTGTTAACATTTTAATTGGACGTACCACAATGCATATTACAGTATACGTAAATTGGCGAGATTATATGCTGTATTTTATTTTTTAAATTGAAACGTTAAGACTTAATCATGATGGTTAAACTCCAAGACTGGAAGAAAACTTGAAGATATATTAGAAGAACCATAAGAAAGGTGACAAACAAGCGTCTCGGTGAGATGCTTGTCTGTCACTTTCTGTTTCTTCTAATATGTCTTCAAGTTTTCTTACAAGTCTCAGGGTTTATACATCGCAATTAATACGCACCAGGACGCCTGCATGTTGATTTTGTTTTGTTTTCAAGTTAAGTATAGTTTTCACGCCAATCGTGGGAGAAGCCTGTCATTCACTAACCAACGGGAAACACCCAGCTCTTCCCCTACTTCCAGCAAGCACGGGGAAGTAAAAGGAAGAGTTTCATGTAGTTTAGAAATTAGAACGTCAGTGTGCAAGGATAGTGTTGTTTTTTTCAGTTAAAGTCAGCCTAAAGTGGAAATCGCTAAGTGCTCCTAGCCAACAGGTATGACCCGTTCACACTGGAAGCGGAACAGCAACCCCGAAACGGATCCGTGCTTTTTTAACAGCAAAGCGGCTGTGACCTGAATGGACCTTTTGACTCGATTGACATTTTCTCTCGCTGTTCAATAGTTTCCTTTATGAACATTTTGTCTCGTTGATTTACATTTTCACCGGAACTGACATCGACATTTGTAGACGCTTCAAGCATTGTGCAGATGCGCTCATTGTCTGATCTGTCATTATCTGATCACTCGCGGAATTATAAAAATTCACATCGTTGGCAAATCTTTTTTTCTTTTTTTACGAGCGACATTTAACTCAAAACTTTTATTAGATTGCAGCGAAGGCCATGCGTTTTGTAAACTAGATAAGACAATAACAGCAGAAACCGGTGGTAAGAAATGAAATACATTTTAGTTTCAACTGCGCTTCTCTTGTTCCAACGGGCAAGTTGTGCACTTTAATAAACTTTCCATAAAATTTGTCTCGATAGACATTTTGCTTCATTTGGCATTTTGATTTCTTTGGACAATATAACTCGATGAACATTTTGTCTTGATGGACATTTTGACCTGATTGGACACTTTGTCACGATGGACATTTTGACGCGCTGTCACGTTAATTATTGGACATTTTGTCTCGGTGGCCATTTTGACCACATGCCGTTTTTGTGACCGATTCGGGACCGATTTAACTCAACCAAGTTTCGCGAACCGCGAGGCGGCAACCAATCGGAACGCGACACTGACGTGACGTCGCTGACTTTCGTAGCAAAATTCATCCGCCGCTATTGAGGCGTCCTAAGCGCTGTAGTCCAAGCGTCGCAGTAGAAAAATCAGCGAAGAAGCGTGATGTTCACGTCCTTCACTTCTATCCGCCACGATAATAATTAACAAATCATCTTAACTGGCCACGCTCCGGTGATTTGTTTCAGATATAAGCGTGCTTGCTCGTTATGCGAGTCGTGAAAGACCGTCACCATGCTGCCACATTTATCTTTGCCCGTACAACAACGGAGCCCGACTCCGATCACCCAAATGACAGCTTTTGTATCCACGTCGGCAGTCGCGTAAACGGCTGGAAGACGACCGTTGCATGACGTTCAAACGTTTCCGTGGAAGTGGAGTCACCTGCTGACAAAGGTTGACCTCAGCTATTCTGGGCTATATACGTTGTCGAGGCCAGCGTAGTTTCCGCAGTGCCCCAGCGTTCGCACTGTCAAAGCAGGAAGAGATGAGAATTCGGGGCTGCAGCAGTGTGTAGGCAAGGTTAGCTTTGACGACGTAGCAGGACATTGTTGACGCTGAGTGTGTTCGTGACAGGGACATAAAGAAACTGCCTGCAGGCACGTTCGATACAGACGAATGTATGAAGAGGGTTCGAAGTAGCTTGAGGCCTGCCCGCTAGATGCTTCCGTCATCGAATCTGCAGCGGGCATTGTGACTTTTGTACGATGGATGACCCATGCGCTCGTCCATCTCGCCACGGAGCAGAATACGCGTGCCGATGAGCGGTACAAGGGCTAACGGGTTAAGCACTGCCAAAGCCAGCGCACGAGCTGAGTGGGACTTTTGCCGCGTCTCAAGACTCCTGCGCTTTCCAGCTTTTGCAGTGCTTTCTTTCACCAAGTCTCAGCTGAGACGCTGTTCTAGCAAGCCGGCCCACAAGCGGACGAACGCCCCCCCCCCCCCTTTCTCCGGCCGCAGCTGACACGAAAGTGGCGGCCGAGCGCGCGCTCTGAGCGTGAAGCAGCCGCGGCCGCAGCTTCCCCCCCCCCCCCCCCTCCCCTCCGGTAACGCCTGACACGAGAGCGGCGGCCGAGCGCTCTCTCGTGAAGCTGCCGTCAAAGGCTATCTTATCTAGGAGCCGTTTCGCTCAGCAAATGGGAGAATGGGGATTTCCGCGACGTTCCTTCCCGGTTGCAGTGGCCGCGGGCTCCGCTCTATGGGATAGTTAATGCTTCCACATTACTATATCTATATACGGAAGAAAACGCACCTGAGACGGTTGTTGGAGTTTTTAAAACATATTATTGGTAAAGTTGGTCCACGTTTCGGCCTGAGACAGGCCTTCTTCAAGTCTTGAAGAAGGCCTGTCTCAGGCCGATACGTCGACGAACTTTACCAATAATATGTTTTAAAAACTCCAACAACCGTCTCAGGTGCAAACAAAGCAAGGCTTTGTTTGCACCACCCGCCCTTGCACACCCGAACAACTGGCCTTCTCTTCCACGTTCGAACTTGACACCTCTCGAGGAACCTCTCCTTCTTCCACCACCATCAAGTTCTCGTGGTGGGGATGATCCGCATCCCGTCAGCATGACGAATGACGGCTTCACAGAGGTCAAGCTTCGACGACGTGCCAAGCCTTCTACTGGCACTGCTAAATCAGACACTGTGCAGGCTGTTGCTAGGCCCCAGCGCCGAATGGCACTTTTTGTATCTCGACTTCGACCGAATACGTCGGTTGCCGATGTCCAGGCGCTTGTCGAGCCGTTCCTAGACGGGAAGTCAATTGTCTGTTCCAAAATGGTAACTCGATTTCCCTCGTATTCTTCCTTTCATTTGTCTTGTGACCAGGCCGTGTTTGACGCCATTAACAAACCGGAAGTTTGGCCGGAGGGCAGCATTTTCCACCAGTTCTTTGGCCAACTTGATCATGCTCGTACTTATCCCCTCGAAACGACATCAGATGTAAATGTCGGAAGTGCTTAGCATTTTTTATCAAAATGTTCGAGGACTGCGCACAAAGGCTGATGAGTTTATGTCTAATCTTATTACTGCCGACCTTGACGTTATTTGTTTATCGGAAACGTGGCTCTGCGATGGAATTCCGAATTCCAATTACTTCACACCTAACTACAATGTCTACCGCCGCGACAGAGACTACATAAGCACGGGGCAAAAGCTAGGTGGTGGCGTATTGATTGCGCTTCACTCGTCCCTTGAGTCACATCGAAGGTTCGACCTAGAATCGTATTCTGAATGCGTATGGGTAGAAATTAAAACTGCCGATGGCTTTAATTATCTTATTGGAAACTACTATTTTCCACCACTATGCGATGCTTCAATTTTTATCAAACATCTTGAAACGCTGGAACAACAAGTAAACTTCGATAGGTACAGAGTTCAAATGTACGGGGATTTTAACCTTCCGGAAATAGATTGGTCATTGGACGTTATAAACGGTGGCAACTTAATCACGTCAAATAAGGCAGCTGGGTTGTTATCTTTTATTCATTTTTGTGGCCTTAATCAGCTTAACAGCTTCGAAAACTCCGCTGGCAATGTTCTTGACTTAGTGTTATCAAATATTCCAATCGAATCAATCAGTACTGCTTTGATCCATCTAGTACAAATGGATGTATATCATCCACCTCTCAATGTTCAAATACGGCTGCCAAGAAAGTTGCAAGCATTGAACAGACCCTCCGCCTACTGTTACCGCAAAGGAGATTATTTGGGAATGTATAAATACCTTCATAATTATAACTGGAGCGCTGTTCTTGCAATGGATGACACCAATCTCGCAACAGAAACGTTTACGTCAGTTGTGCAAGACGCGATTAGCATTTTTGTTCCAAAACGCAATTCTCAGGTTTCCAATTACCCGGATTGGTTTTCCAAGGATTTAAAAATGTACCTTAAGAAAAAAGATCATTTTCATAGAATTTTCAAAAAAACAGGCTCTAACTTCTGGTACACTCAATTTAGTATCTATCGTTCTCTCGTCAAAAAGTTGTACTCGCGCGATAAACAGTTACATCTTGATGATGTCGAGCGCAGTCTGAACCGCCACCCCGAAATTTTCTGGAAGTTTGCAAAGCAGCACACTCGTAACAATGCACATGAAATTTCACTGCGGGATTGTTCTACTGGAAACACTAAGTATTTTTCGTCCCCACCAGAGGTGGCAGACCGTTTTGCAGACTATTTTAGTCAATGCTACACAGTTGGTCAGCCAACTATTCAGCCTATTGACATGAAAGTAAACTGCCAGGATGTTTTATCGGGCTTCAGAGTAGATACGGATGAAATTGAGGAAGGTATCAGAAACCTTAAACCGAAGTTATCTACTGGAGTAGATTGTATTCCGAACTTTATAATCAAAGGTTGTGGTGACTTGTTCGCACCGATTTTAAAACACATTTTCAACTTGTCACTTCGCTCTGGCTTGTTCCCATCGTTATGGAAGAAAGCGGTTGTCGTGCCAATATTAAAGGGGGGCGATTCATCGGTTGTCAGTAATTATCGGCCTGTTTCTTTATTGTGCGGGTTTTCTAAGGTGTTTGAGAAAGTTATTCATAAACGAATAACTCATTACTTTCATCAAAAATTAACGACTTCGCAGCACGGGTTCATTGCGGGACGGTCAGTTGAAACCAACTTGTGCTCCTTTTTACATTTCGCTGCACCAATCATTACGAACAGGGGACAGGTAGATGCTATTTATTTTGATATGTCTAAAGCATTCGATAAAGTTGATCATGAGTTATTGCTCCACAAATTATCGTTATACGGTTGTTGTTCTGAACTACTTCGCTGGTTTCAAAGCTACTTGTCATGTCGTACGAATCATGTTCGAATTTCTAGTGTCCCTTCTAAACTATTTTACTCAACTTCCGGTGTCCCCCAGGGGTCTATTCTGGGGCCTCTTCTATTTCTGATATTTGTTAATGATATAGCCTCATGTGTAAAAAAAGCTGAGCTCCTACTCTTTGCGGATGATATTAAGATTTTTATGCGCGTTGCTACTCCTCTTGATTGTAATGCTCTTCAGCACGAAGTGAATAACATACTGCAATGGTCTTTGGCGAATAATTTGCTCCTAAATCCTATCAAAACTAAGGTTCTTTCTTTGAGCAGACGACACACTGTTATGCATTTTACTTACTCTTTGGGAGGAACTCTAATCGAACGCGTGACTGTGATGAAAGATCTTGGTGTGTGCCTTGATAGCACGTTGTCATTCAATGCTCATGTTTCTTTTATTGTTGGCCGTGCGATGAAAACTCTTGGTATCATATCTCGTATAACTAAAAAGTTCAGACGCCCTGCTTGTTTGATTCGTTTATTTTGTGCTTTAGTTCGTTCACGGCTTGAATTTGCATGTGTTGTTTGGAATTCTCTAACAAGTACACAGTCTTTAAGTATTGAATCTGTGCAAAAAAGAATGATACGCATTTTGTATGATAGACACTTTCAGCGTCGCTTTTATTATGATTATGAATTTCTTCTTAAGAGCGTTTTACTTACAACTTTGTCAAACAGAAGATTCGAGCGTGATCTGATTTTCTTGCACAAAGTGGTAAATGGTTGGACTGATGCTAATCAACTTCTGAATTCTGTCGATTTTCATGTTCCTTGTCGCGTTACCAGAAATGTAAATGTCTTTTATATTCAATTCATGTCTAAACTCTCACCACTGTCCCGTATGCAACTTTCATTTAATACAATCGCATCCTCTACTTTGGACATCTTCACAGATCTCCCAGTTTTTCGCCGGAACTTGGCAAGTCTAGTTGAAAGTTGAAACTCTATTACATTTTGTGTGAAGTGTGCGACCTATTTGTAGTTATGCTAATTTGTACATTGAAGCTGTGCGTGTGCTGTGTTTCTTCTTTTTGTCTTGTGTGCGCCAATGTGAAGACCCGCGTGGTTGTTTTTGGGCACATTAAATAAACAAATTATTATTATTATTATTATTATACTTTTCGTCATCCTGCGCTACATTTTTTCCCTCTCTCTCTCTCTCTCTCTCTCTCTCTCTCTCTCTCTCTCTATTATATATATATATATATATATATATATATATATTGTTTACGCAAGAAATGTTTACTTCCAGGAGTCACCACGTGGGACATGATGGCAAGCGCGGCATCTCGAGCAACGAGGAGGGATTATCACGACAAATTCGATGCTCGCGCGTATGCGGACATGGTAAACAACGCAACCAAATCAGAGATTTCATTTCATCAAGAGGAACTCCATCGCCTTTTTCAATCGGGTAAAATCTGCACTGCGTTCCGAACGTTCAGAGTTATCTGCTCTATAGTGGTGCGCCTCCACAGATTACGGCTTGCAGATCGAGTATATAGAATCACGTGCGACGTGGGTGTGTACTGCTCAAGTGCTCATACATCGCAACAAAGACACCGTGTGATGAGATAATTATCTGCGGACAAGTCTCACGCATGCCCGAAGCATGTTTGCTCCGTACATATATGCATGCTTGAAACATGCCTGAGGACAGACAGTTTTCGAATGGCCATTTTGACCGTCGGACAAAAACGAAACATGCGTCAGACGGTGTCCTCAGACTGCCTTTTGTACGGTGTTTTAGCAGTTGCATCCCTGCGTCAATAAACAATAGACCATTTGCTGTCTTACCCAAGCATCAAGGAGAATGTAGGGATTGGTGTTCCACGCGCCACACGCGCACGCCTTTCCTGTATAAATGATTCATAACCAAAAGAAAGCATTGACGAACGCGCGTGCAAGATGCCATTTGTTTTAGGTTTTTGCTTTGGAAAAGTTACTACTGCTGAGGCCAGCACGTGCGGCGCTTGGAACACCAATCCCTGCATTCTCCTTGATGCTTGGGTAAGACAGCAATAGGTCTATTGTGCAGATTGTGGATGCCAGCCCGACTCCCATCACGACAAAATTGCTGGAAGGGGGGATATCAGCTGACTAGGGAAATATTAGAGGCCTACACGATAAAAAAGAAGGGACTCGTTAATATGTAAGCCAGACATCGGTCATTCTACATAGCAAATATATATGTTATCTCGAAACGTGCTGAAGTGGCCATGATGGTGTGGAATGCTGTTCACTTCGGTGTTTATTTTCACAAGAAAAACTTCAGTTGAAAGTAAGCGCTAGTCCTGTGCACACCCTTATACTTTGTCTTCATTTTTTGTGGGCTGTGTTCAATCCACCATGTAAGTTTGGGCTTGATATTATTTATTTTCATTTTCATTTTTCCCAAACAAAGCAGAACGAAGGGAAGGCTGAGCACGTAAGAGTGGTCTGTTTAGAAAATTAGCCTGGAGCCCCAAGCAAGCGTGGCCGGGTTGACATTAATTCGCCACACGGAATTCAGAAAATGGCGCCGGCTCTTGCTGACTTTAGAAGCTGTGTTCGCCTCTGCGTCTATGCAAAACACTTTTTACCGCCGTGTTGGCATAGCGGAAGAATCTCATCTTCGGAAGGAGACGGTGTTGTGGCTAGATCAAATGCGGGTTTTCACTGTTTTACCATGTTTTTCAAAGGGTGGAGTTCGCCCTTTGAAGAGTTAGAAATGACAACTTTAAAGGGAAATCCTTCTCCCTCGCCGTCGCGCGAAAGCGCAAAAGCGAGGAAAACGTGACGCGCAAGTGTTGTTTTGGACGCAGAGTACCCCTACCGCTACGGGAGGATTCAGTTCTGTGTACCTGCTGTCCAATGCAGATGAGCCGAGTAGAATATGTTTTCCCTAGTAAAGTAGTTGACATACGGAAGAAAAAATTCAGTGTTAGCTCAATCTCCCGACAGGTCGTGTATACTGTGAGTCTTTTTTGCCTCCGGGGTCATTGTATTGTGCGAACTGTCTAGTCCCTTCTGTAGGCTACAAAAAATAATGGAAAGGTGCTCCCTGTAGATAATACAGAAACTCTAAACGCAAAGTACTACATCCCCATAAATGAGGATAACATTTTTTTAAGAAATAGCAGATGATTTTTACTTTGATCGTTATAATCTCGTCTGCTCTCCACAGATCTGGTGCAGGGCAAAACTCTCCTGGATGTAGGCAGTGGCCCTTCGATTTGCCGGTCGTTCATACTCTCTAGTCGCTTCAACGACATCGTGTTAAGCGACTTAGTCGAAGGCAACAGACTCGAACTTAACAAGTGGCTCAACAAGGCTGAAGATGCCGTCGACTGGACCACCCGTGCCGAGCAAATTGCTGAACTGGACGGCTACAGGTACTCCTGCGAGCAACGAGGGACAAGGACAATAAAGATGCGTAATGTGCAGTCGCACGCGCGTGAGCTATGCTTCGCGTCGTAACGGGGCCAACAGCTGTACTCCCTGAGAACTGCAGAAACTTAGGGTGTGGCTAGTCTTGTCCTATTTTTGCTCCACAGCAAATCAGATTACTGTTTTAGCCAATAAGCACGCCGAAGGAACACTCACGAACCAAGGAGAGCGAAGATGATACGCCGCACCCTGCTTCTTTGAACTTTCAGATACTATGGTTGCAACACAATCAAAAATGCGCAGAATAAAACGCAATGTCACGACGCGTTCCTCGCGCTTGATTGAATTAGTTTATGGTAACAAAACTCAGAAAGCGCTAAGCGCGATACAGTTTTTACTGAGATGATTGAGTGGCCCCCATTGACTCGTAACGTTCTTAGTGGTTGGACCAACGATGAAACGGAGTATACACCAACACAGTGTTTAGAAAGAATCCCGCTTTGCCCACTCTAGGTGTGGGCACTGCGCGAGGCGCGGAAACCAAATTTGCGAGGAGTGAAGCGTTTGCGCATGCAGCACCGACAGCAGCGCCACCTCAGTGTCGTGATGTCAGTGAGTTGAGTAGGTCTATATATGGAGCCATCAATCTTTGTAAACAGTGTAACTGCATCTAAATTGATCGCCACATCCTCGTTCTCCGTTGCAGTGACATCAAGAAGGGGGCGTTGGAAATACAAGAGCGCACTCGCTCCTCCATCCGGAAGGTGGTTCCGTGCGACGTCTTGGAGCCCGGCGTACTCCCGGAGGAGCACAGGGAAACCTTCGACGTCGTCTTTTCCGTCGGCTGCCTGGAATCGGCCGCCCAAGATGAGGAGTCCTACCGAATCGCGGTGAAGAACGTGGGGCACTCGTGAAACCTGGCGGCCTGCTTGTTTTATCTGGTTTTGGAGGCCTGAAAAATATTTTTCGCCTGGGAACCGCTGACTTTCCTCTGCTTAACCTTACCGAAGACGTAATGAAACAAGCACTGAAAGATGCCGGTTTTCAAGTGAAGGTAGACATTACCAAAAAACAGGCCACTGAGTTTGGGACACCCGAGGCATTCGCTTACGTCTTCGCGGCTCACAAGCCTTGAGTCGGATTACTGCAGTGTGGTTCACTTTGGCATCCTTTCGTTTGCCCGCTCCTGCTTTTCTTGTAACCCAGATATCCGTGACTGCGAAAATAAATTTTCACTACTATTTCTTTTCTTTCCTCCGAAGGCAAAGTTAGAAAGAATTGGCAACAACCTTTATCTCCAAAGTCCTATTGGTCACGTCAACGATCAAAACCGTCGCTGTGCGATTAAAAAAAGACGTAAATGATGGGCAACTCCGCTATCGAAGCTATCGTTGTTGTCATATTCACGGGACACAATTCGTTCATCCACCGATCTGGGCAACACACGTCATCCTATATTGTGCTGTTTTAGTTATCAAAAGCTGTGACACCGAGATGACGTTGTTACTGTCACCTGTGTTGTGCTAATGTTCTGCTTATGTAACAGGTTTGTTGAGAAACAGCTAGGACTACCGAGAACTATGTTGACCAACTGTTGATGACCATGTTGTATTGCTGTCGCCGCCGTATTTTCTGAATGTGACATGGCCTTAAAGGAGCCATGAAACGATGTTTCTACTTGCGCTAAATACTAATTAGGACCACTTCCTAACGTTATCGAATGAATCAACGTTCCTTAGTTTTACTTCCTAGGCAATGACAGTCGCCAAAGAAATCATAGAAATATGAGCATCGTTCGTCCCCCCAACTTGGATCCAGAACAAACAACCACGTGGCGTGGTGCCTATCCTATGCCACTAACATTTTTCATACCCACGCGCTGGGGTTGGCAATGTAGAAATCGCGTGCTGAGCTCAAGGCATTGTTAGAGTTCGGCTATTCTCATTTCCGCAGTGGTTAGACACGAGTTACTAACCGAGGGTCCGCCGAGGCATTGATTGTTACAAGCCGAAGTCGAGTGCTCATGCAGTTCTCGTGTCCAATCCATGAGCTGCGCGCGACTGTCGTCCGCATGATGGTTCAGATGCCACAATTACGTCATCAAACTTTGCGGAGGCAAGATTGAAAGAAACTGTTTTAGCCTCGAGGGAAGTACTCAGTTTCAGCAGCTTGCATGTTTATTCGATGATGCCAAGAATACAACAACCCGTAGGCACACTCGGGCTGCTTTTATACTGATAGCAGCCGCGCTATCTATAGGTTAAAGAGTGACGTCACAGTTAACCGACACATGACATTCGATTCGGACATGATGACACAACATTCCTTCCCTTTAGAAACTTTGTGGAGTCTACGGCTTGTAGCGCTCTGGGGGTCGGCTTGGCCGTGTGCTGCGCCGAGGCAAGAGTGGAGAAGCCGGCGGAGCTTCCCGTGTGGAGGCCCGGTTGTCCGATGGTGGGGCATTGGGACCAACAGTCACAGCACTGGGCAGGCTGCGGCCTGGGTCAGGTGCCCGTGGTGTCGCGGCTCCGTTCTCTACTTGTGCCGGGTCATGGTCGTCAGGTGATTCCTTGTCAGTTGTAGCCGTATCGGTCTCGATGTCCGAAAACTGCTCCAGTCGGTTAGGTGTCCTCAGGTCAGCCTGAAATGATCTTGGCCGCAGGTTGTCAGCATGAATGTACCACTCTTCCTCCCCCACCCAAACCAGATACGTAGCTGGGCTCACACGCTTGCTTACTGTGCCCGTCAGCCATTTGGAATCTCCGGTCCGTAAGCCTTTTATCATAACTTGGTCACCCTCAGAGAACTCTCTCCAGGGCCCCCGGTGCTGGTCTGCGCACTCTTTGGTTCGCTCGAGTCTCTTTTTCATTCGTTGCTCTATGTCCGGCGGCAGCAGACTCAGTCTTGTTCTGGGCCTCCAGGACAGGAACAGCTGGGCCGGAGTTTCATCGGTTGTCCCGGTGGGTGTGTTCCTGTAACTAAATAGGAACTGATCGACGCGATGTTGCAGAGACTTCGCATGGCCGCTTCTCTGCTCGTCCAGCACTTGTTTAAACAAAGCCTTTTTCACGGTTTGTACGCAGCGTTCCGCGCTGCCATTGGAGGCGGGATGGTAGGGCGGCGGAGACTTGCTGTGTAGGACGCCATTCCTACTCAAAAAGAGTTCGAAATCTGCTGATGTGAATTGAGGCCCATTATCGGTCACTACCTCTTCCGGTAGCCCGTGTGCCGCAAACACACTGCGCAGTTTTTCCACGGTCTTCTCACTACTAGTACTGTTCATCACAAACACTTCAATCCATTTAGAATGGGCGTCCACCAGCACAAGAAACCATTGCTGATCGCGATACGCAGAGTGCATGCACTCTCTCCCATCTACGCGTAGGCCAACCCCACGACAATAAGGGTACCTTGGGCGCAGCGTTTTGCGACAGCTGACACGTGACGCACTGTTTCACTGTTTGCTCTACATCTTGTGTTAGACGAGGCCACCAAACGTGGCACCTGGACAACATTTTCATTCGCGTCATCCCCGGATGACCTTCGTGCAGCATCATCAAGACGCTACTTCTGAGTGACAACGGAACCACTACGCGATTTCCCCAAGTTACACAATCTTGATCGACTGACAGTTCGTTACGTCGAACATAGTAAGGCGCTAGCAAATCGTCAGTAACTTTCGAAGGCCAGCCGTTTTGTGTGTAGAACAGCACTTTCGACAACAACTGATCCCTTCGCGTTTCCCGTCTTATCTCTTTTGCAGATAGCGGAGCTTCGTCTAGCGCCGAAAAGAACTGCACGCACTCTGACTCATCTTTGTTTGGCAGCGGTAGCCGTGAAAGCGCGTCGGCATTTCCTATATCACTGGATTTTCGATACACCCAAACATAGTTATAAGCGGCAAGCAGTAAGGCCCAGCGCTGCACGCGTGCTGCTGACATTGCAGGAATCGGCTTACCATGCCCCAGAATTCCCACCAGTGGTTGATGGTCAGAGTAGATGCAAAAGTTTCGGCCGAAGAGGAACTTGTGAAATATTTTTAAACCAAAAACCACTGCAAGCGCCTCTTTTTCAATGTGCGCGTAGCCTTGCTCCGCCTTGCAGAGCGTCCTAGACGCGAAAGCTATGGGCCTCTCCTCAGTACCAACTTTATGAAAGAGTATCGCGCCGACGCCGTATGCCGACGCGTCACATACAAGACCGAGGTCCTTTTCAGGATCGTAGTAAGTCAACACTCGTTTGTGCGTCAGCCACCGTTTTGTTTCTTGAAACACTTTTTCCTCCACTACGGTCCAATCCCAACTGGTGCTTTCACTTAGTAACTGGTGAAGTGGCTTCAGCTCTGCTGACATGTTCGGAACAAATTTCCCGTAGAAATTCAGCAGCCCCAGGTACGCTCGCAGCTCTTGTTTGTTCTGGGGTTTTGGCGCCTCTTTGATTGCGCGTAGGTTTTCCTCGAAGGCGGAATTCCATGTTTATCAATTACGTGGCCCAAGTAAGCCACCGACGTCTGAAGAAACTTGAATTTTTCTTTTTTTACTTTGATACCGCGCTCCTTGAACCTTGTCAGCACGCTTTCCACTTTTCGATAACATTCTTCCGAAGTTTCTCCGGCTATCAACAGATCGTCAAGATAGCATGATACTCTGTCAAGGCCCTTCAATATTTCGTCCATTACAGCCTGAAAAATAGACGGTGCACTCGTGATGCCGTATGGAAGGCGTGTATACTAAAACAAGCCCATATGCGTGTTTACAGTTACAAGAGACTGCGAATCCGGGTGCAGTTGCAGCTGCTGGTACGCTGT
Organism: Ixodes ricinus; assembly: GCA_037355805.1. Lineage (NCBI taxonomy): Eukaryota > Metazoa > Arthropoda > Arachnida > Ixodida > Ixodidae > Ixodes > Ixodes ricinus. Next base: position 20,992 of record JAZHYW010001780.1, on the reverse strand, counting down.
AGAAAGATCAAGTACCGTGAAATATTTGCACCCGTGTAGCGTTGCAAACACGTCTTCCATTACCGGCAAGGGATAGTGATCTGTTCTGAGATTCGGGTTCAGCGTCACTTAATAGTCGCCGCACAACCTCACTTTGTTGTTCGGCTTAGGGACAACGACCAACGGTGTTGCCCACTCACTTTGCTGAACAGGGACCAGGACTCCCGTTTTCACGAGCGCATGCAACTCTTGTTCTACTGACTCTCTTAAAGCGAATGGTACAGTTTTATGTTTACAAAAGACTGGGGTCGTGTCGTCCTTCAATACTAATTTAACTTGACTGCCCGCGATTAATCCCAGCTCAGGCTCAAACACCTGCGAGAATCGGTCAACCAGCCCTGCCACTTGGTCTAGACTAACCCCATACACGCTCATCTAGTCTAGCCTCAACGCTTCTAGCCAATCGCGGCCCATTAACACAGTGTCGCATTTCTGCGGCGTGCGAACCACTACAAGCGACAACGTCATGGTCTGCCCATTGTGCTCCACAGGTACAATCAACTTGCCTAATACCTCCAAAGACACGCCCCCATAAGTTTTCAACTTTAGGCGGCAGTTTGAGAGAGACAATCCAGGCCAGTACTGCTTATACACCTCTTCAGGCACAATGGAAACCGAGGCTGCTGTATCAACTTGCATTGTCACCATTGTTCCCGCCACTCGAACTTCAGTAGTGTAACCCCCTTTTTTAGCACTGCAGGAGCCAATGTTGTACAGCCAAACTTTGTCCTTACCACTACTGTCGTCCACGGCTTGCACCAAACGGGACGTTGCTTTGCAGGCCCTTGCCAAGTGTCCCACTCGTCTACACGCTCGGCACTTGTACTTCCGAAACGGGCAACTTGACTCGTGATGGGGTGCTCCGCAGCGGAAACAGCCTGACGCCTCGGGCCTCTCAGTGTTGACTTCCATCGTCGCCTTCCTGGTAGCCGCTCCGACGTTCCTGTCTGGGCCTAGACGTTGGACGGCGTTCACCTCTAGTTGTTCAGAGGCTGCTGGCTGAAATATCTTGGTCTCTGCTCGTGCGAGTTCAATGCTTCTGGCAATGTCGCATGCCACCGAAAACATTAGAGTTTTCTTTTTAGAAGCTCTGCTTGGGCTGCCTGGTCCTTTAGCCCCGCGACAAAACGGTCCCGGAGTGCTTCATCCAGGAACTGCCCGAACTCGCAGGTGGCCGCGAGCCTTTTTAACTCAACCGTGTATGTCGCCACCGTTTCCTTCTCGAGCTGGGCCCTCCGGTTGAATCTGAATCTCTCGGCGATCACCATCGGCTTCGGAGCGTAATGCTCCCTGAGGACCGCGACCAGATGCGCATAGTCCTTTTGTTCTGGCTTCACTGGTGTTAACAGCGTCTTCAACGTGCGGTACGTTTGCTTCCCGATGGCCGTTACGAAGACCGAGACTTTCAAGTCGTCGCTCACCTTCGTTGCTCGAAGATAGTGTTCCATCCGCTCGACGTACGACTCGAAGTCTTCCTCCCCATCTTCGATGAACTGCTCGAACCGGCCGCCGCACGAAGCCATCCCGTAGTCCTCGGTCAAGGCGCTTGGGTTTTTGCCGATGACACTGCTGGCTTCTGTCTTCTCGGCCATCCCATCCTCGTCGCCACTGTTTTCGCCTCGAGGGAAGTACTCAGTTTCAGCAGCTTGCATGTTTATTCGATGATGCCAAGAATACAACAACCCATAGGCACACTCAGGCTGCTTTTATACTGATAGCAGCCGCGCTATCTATAGGTTAAAGAGTGACGTCACAGTTAACCGACTCATGACATTCGATTCGGACATGATGACACAACAGGCAACAAGGCAAGACTGAAAGAAACAGTCCTCTTTTATTCTCTCAATTTAACCGCCACAAAGAAGCTTCTAAAACAGTGGCGGTGTTCGCGAGTATACTTGAACCAGACTCTAACCAGTACGCCTCTGCATAGTCGCGAACATCCCAACCCGATATCGTTATATGACCATTTTAAATGAATTTTACGGCACGTATAACATTCGTACCAAACTTTACGGAGCTCCGCTCCTGATATTTCTGAGGAGGAAATGATAGAATCCGAAAACCCCAATCTCCTTACGGTGTTCGAAGGCTTCCAACTTCACAAACTTAGACGTCGAAAACAATTCGACCGTTTCAAAGTTTTCGAAGGGAAGCTCGAACAAATTCAGAATTATCAAGGTTGGCGAACCTGATTCTTAAAAATAAATTGAACCAGTTAAATTCTATGAACCTTAACCTTAAAACAATCGAAACCGTCGAAATCAAAGTTTCAAAAACCTCTACGACTTTGAACTTTACCAATTCAAATCTGGGCAGTGGTTGGAAGTTCCCAAAAACTGTCGAATTCGAACTTCGGGAGGTTTGCGATATCCCTAGCTGTGAACAAAGGCTGGCATCGTCGACTCCCCGATGTCACCGTGTGTTCTGCTTACCAGTGGTGTAACGTCAAGATGAGATGACATATACCGTCGCAGGTCGACGTGCTGCTTTACATTAAAGAGTATAAGAAGACCCCTTGAGGCGATCACGTGAAGTCGATCGACATGCGGGTCATGTTGGAACGCTGGTCTGAACCGTAGCTCCTTTGGTACGGTCGAATATAAGTGTCGCCTGCAATGTACTTTTGCCCCCACGAAAATAGCGATTACGATTTTAGACAAGGGCTGACCAGGCTTAAAACATGACGAAAGGAAGTGTATTTACAGTTTGATAAATTAGTATTAAACGAAATCAAACAGAAATACCGATGTGGTGCTAAGAGCATTTTTTTCTGAAGTCTTTACACTACAGTCGGCTTCTGGCCGAGCAGCTTGTTTTTGAACTCACCATGGTGTAACTACCCGTACACAATACCTGATGCAAATCGCGCCCTTCAACGGATTTATGTTGACTCAAATGCAATTTCTGTGCCCGTGAAGCACCGCTTCCAACTGAGCGAATACCTTCTTTACAGATATTAATTCAAGACGTTCAGTGCATGCGCAACCGAACAGCGCAAAAACAAGTACTACGATTCAACAACTGGCGTCCCTTGTGCCATTCTATGACTTGTTTTCCGGGGAAGCGACCCTATGGCTGCTAGAAACCGCATCAGACCAAGTTGTTTTTCGGCGTCTCAAATTATTCCGGCAAGAACCTGTATTTTTTACAAGGAGATTCATATTTTGGGAAGTTGCAAATACCTTCTGAGGAATGACATTACTGAAGAAATGATCACACTGGCAACATTATGCATTGCTTACGTAATCATCGAGGAAATCAGTACCTTGAAAAACAGGAGTATAGAAGGGAGAAGCGCAGTACGCGGAATTCGTATGTGCTCGTTCTATGCGCTCAGCTCATGCTTCTGGTACGCGCAATTTATGTACCTTTGGGTATGATAAAGGTTCCCGAAGCGCAACATCGGATCGAGCATGCCCAAATATTTTTGTGGCCTATGAATTGTGTGGTACCTGGCGGCAGCAAGCCCAGCGAGTTGCAATTACTCTACTTGACTCGGCTATCTGGTGGCGATCAATTTAACCTTCTCTCACGCTTCACGATGCGTATTTTCTCGTTACCGTGCAGCTACGAGCCAAGCAGGCTGCTTCGAGTTTGCTCTATCCAGAGCGGCTTTAAGTTTTGAGAATGGTTTATCACTCCTCCGTGACGTGCGGTGTTGACGAAGATATCGTGGCTTGAGGAATGGCAAAGGTGAGACGTCAAGTGCGCGAAGTGGCCGAGTTTCGGTGTTCTCTGTTTAACATCGCAGTGTTGGCAACGGTAAGCTATCGCATCTTCCATTGAGTCGGACGCTACAGCGTTGATATTGTTTCCGCGATAATACACCTTGCAGGACTTAGTGATCATGCCATATTACATTTCGATGTTAAAGCAGCAGTGCCTAAGCCATCAACTCTCACAAAGCAAATTCGTAATTATGCTAAAGCTGACTTCATAACAGCCTTTGAGAACTTAGTCACCCTGGTTTAATAGGGCCCTAAAACACCTCTCCAATAAGAAAAAGCGTTTATTTCGCGCTGCAAAATTCAGCACATGTGAACATCGCTGGTCGAGCTATCGCACTGCTGCTGAAGTTTATAAAAAAGCAATTGAAGACGCCAAATTAGTTTTTTTCACACGAAGCTTACCAGAAATGTTGATAAATAACCCTAAACAATTTTGGAACATTATGAACAAAAAATCACATTCTTCAATCGCACTAATGTCTTCAAGTGGTGAAAGTATGCCTAGCGAAGTCTGCGCAAATGTATTTAATCGCGTTTTCATTGATTCTTTTTCGAGTGATAGACGACTTGATAACCCTCTACTGGTTAGCACTGATTACCTGCCGATGGATTCGATTTCTCTTGATTATGTTGGAGTGATTTCAATTATAGAAAATCTCAGATTGTCCTCCTCAACGGGAGTGGATGGTATCAATTCAAAATTCCTTAAGAATACTAAATTTTACTCATCCATAATATTAACCATGTTGTTCTAACAGTCAATCAAAGATGCCGTTCTTCCTCTCGACTGGAAGATAGGGAAGGTGGTACCTATACTCAGAGCTGGTAACAAGCATTCTGCTCATAATTACCGCCCAATCTCAATAACCAGCATACCTTGCAAACTTCTTGAACATGTCATCTTCTCCCACATTAGCCCTTCCCAGCATGGATTTCGAAAGACATTTTCATGTGAGACTCAGCTTCTCTTTTTCACCCATGACCTCCATTGCATTCTAGATCGAGGATCCCAGGCAGACTGCATTTTCCTAGATTTTGCAAAAGCGTTCGATAAAGTGTCTGATAGACTTCTGATTTTGAAACTTTCCAAGCTTAACTTAGATTCTAACATACTTGCATGGATTCAATCTTTTCTGTCTGATCGCTCGCAATTTGTTACTGTCAATAATAGTAACTCATCTCTTGTCTCTGTTACTTCCGGGGTTCCTCAGGGATCTGTTCTAGGGCCATTGCTATTTTTAATTTATATTAACGACCTCCCGGTTAACATCTCCTCATCTATGTGTCTGTTTGCTGACGACTGTGTTCTTTATCGTGAAATAATAGATAATCATGACACCAGTGTTCTACAGTCCGACATAACACTATCATCGAGTGGTGTGATTTATGGTCAATGAACCTTAACGCTAACAAATGTAAGTCTATGCGTGTATCTCGACAATCTTCTGACAATCCTAACTATTTCCTTGATCAGGTTTATATGGAGCCGGTGTCGTCTTATAAATACCTAGGCGTGCACATAACACCAGACCTTTCATGGAAGAATCATATTCAGTATGTTTCCTCAAACGCTAATCGCATGTTAGGTTATGTTAAACGGAATTTTTCGTTAGCTCCAGTTGCACTAAAGTTGACTCTTTATAAAACATTAATTCGTCCAAAGTTGGAATATGCAGCCTCTGTCTGGGATCCTGGACAAGTCACCCTCATCACTGCATTGGAAGCGATTCAAAACAGATCAGCTCGTTTCATCCTTTCTAACTACCACAACACGGCTAGCGTTACCGCCATGAAAGCTACTCTATCATTGCCGCCCTTAGCCTTGCGCCGTGCCATTTCCCGCCTTTTTTTATTCCATAAGATTTATTTTCACAATTCCATCCTGCGCGACAAATTAATATCCCGTCCTTTTTACGTTTCTTCTCGCAACGATCACAATCACAAGGTTGGTATTCCAACCTCTAACACAACAACATTTCATTCATCGTTTGTCCCTCGAACATCACGAGACTGGAACAACCTTCCCGGAACAATTGCCAACATCATGGACTCTGACCTTTTCAAAACTGCAATTACTGATCTTTTTATTTGTTGAGTGTGTGTTTAACCTATTTTTCGGCTTGTTTTTCTTTTCTGTATATTTCTTTGCTCTCCCCTCGGTAATGCCTCTGGCCTTGAGGGAAAATGAAATAAACAAATAAATAAAAATCACTAATTGTGAGTAAAAGGGTCAAGCTAGTGGCGAACTCTTTGTGTGAAGGGGCGTCCGTGTTCTTTAGAGGAAGTAAAGGGAGAGTTCTTCACGAGCAGCCGTTGGTGTCGGATGTCTCATACTCAACTCAGCCTCACGGGGTTTGAGAGGTAGGCTCTGAATCCTATATGGTGTCAGAGGTGGAATATGGCAAGGTCTGATGACACAACCGATTCCACACTTTGGAGGGGCATCGCTTTACTCCAGCCTGACGTCTTTGACTTCCCGAACATCGAACTCTGGCCCTGCTTGCTATCGCAGCATGGAGACTACACCTTTGCATCTGGTCTTTCCTCGGCACCTGAAGATGTTCAGGTACGTCTGCTACTCTACTGCATGGGATCGGAGGCCCGACGCTTGCTGAAGTCCTTTTCGCTGCGCGCTGAGGCGCCATACAACGTCGTTGTACGGTGTTTCCCTGAGCACTTCCTCCACCCCGTGAACAAAGTATACGAATCGTCGCGTTTCCATCGGCCGTCCAAAAACCGGCGGAAATTGAAGATCCGTTCTACGCGTAGCTGATGCGTCTACTCAAGCGCTGTAACTATATGGCACCACGAAGGTCGAGCAACGTCTTGTCAGGTATCTTTTTGTTGTCGGTCTTCGGGACTTTCAACTGTCTGACCGTCTTGGACGTAACCCGAAGCTCACGTCCAAGGACGCGTGAATGCAAGCACGCCAAGCCGAAGACGCCGACAAAAAAAAGGCAACGAAGGGAGGTCGCGGGAAGCACGCCGATGGTTGAAGGCCTAAGCTTGTTTCCGTTTATACAACTGATGCCTCCTTGCCACGCGAGCGGACGATGGTGGCAGAGGAGGACTTTCATTTTGAGCCCTGGGGAGCCATGTCCTCAACCGACGCCCTAACAGAAGTTGTGCGGGGCTGTCTCCAGAAACATCAGGGGTGTCTCGGTAGCTCAAAATTGCCAAGAATGGATCCTCAGCTTTGGTAAAGAGTTCCTTGATGGTGCGGACAGCTCGCTAGGCCAATCTCGGGTACACAAGAAACTCCAGCAGGTCAAAGTGTTAAACTTGACGCGACCAAGCTCGCAGGTCGTCTCACGCAGCGCGGCACTAAGCCTAACGCCTCCAAAGCTGGTCACGACCAGTCGTCTCGCGTCTCTGCTGGCCGGCCTGGTTCTTGGTTATTCTGCGGACGCTCATCTCATCCTTGTGAGGGCTGTCCCGCACGCAAGTCGATGTGTAAAACGTTTTCCGTGAGCAAGCGCACTTCACAGAGGTCTGTCTCTCTCGCATGGAAAAGCAAGCCAAAGTAGGCACTCGGCAGCTTTCTCTAGTCGACGCCGGAGAAAGGGCTAAGTACGTTGATGGCACCGTGAACAACCATACAGCGTCCTTCAAAGTGGACTCAGGAGCCGAGGTGACGGCAGTTAAAGATAGTTTCCCTCGGATTTCCCACATTTTGACAAAGGTGGAGAACGCCTCTATGGACCGGGCAACCACCCGCTTAGAGTGCTGGGTTTTTTCATCAACGCTGTGGCGGAACGGCAATTCCTCCAAGCAGCAGGTGTATGTCATCCAGTCTCTCAGTAGTCCTTTGCTGGGCTTCTGTGCCATACTGGAGATTTAGGCGTAGATACTGCAGCCAAGCCTGCAGTCAATACAGGCTTCACTGAGCTCTTCACAGGTCTTGGTACGCTACCCGACCAGTACGCGATACGGCTGTAATCCAAAGCTACTCCTCTCTTGTTGACTGTACCTCGTCGTATACCCATTCTCTTACGACAGTTCATGAGGACGGAACGGAAGAAGCTCGAGCGACAGGGCGTGATTCGTTGGCTTGAAGGCCCCACACCGAGGTGTGCAGAAATAATCGTCGTTTCGAAGGCTTCTGGAAGTCGCCGTCTCTCAGTTGACCTTATGCAGCTCGACACAGTCGTCCTTCGAGAATAGCACATACTCCCTACAGTGGACCAAGCTGTCGGACTACTGGGTGAACCGACTGTGTACTCCAAGTTGACGCTAATTTCGTGCTTCATCAGGTGAAACCTGCCAACGAAAGTCAGGACTACTACACCACTTTCATTAATTCCTTTGGCCGCTTCTGCTTCTGTCTTGTACTTTTTGGACTTACGTCGGCACCAGAGTACTTCCAGAAGTGAATGGCACGCATACTGGAAGGACAGGACGGTTTCGTCAACATGATTGACGACATTCTTGATTTTGGGCGGACTCACGTAGAACATGACGTGCGGGTCAAGAAGGTGCTATCCCGACTTTCAAAGAAAGGCATCACTCTCAACAAAGATAAGTGCGTGTTTGGAGGGTCCGAAGTCAGCTTCCTTGAGTCGTCGTATCAGCAGAAGGCGTGAAGCCGGATCCTAGCAATATTCAGGCTGCCCAGGCGATAGAAAGGCCTGAAAATGTGGCCGGTGTATCAGCGACGAGGACACAAGACCATCATGGCGAGCAGTGGAACGAATCAACTTTATCTTCCTCTCCTACTAGTCTATGTACATGCACCTCGTGCCGGTATATCCCGATACACCCCCTTTCTTTACCGAGAGAGCGGTGATGTCAGACTTGCGGACTCAGGCAATGTGCTTAAAGTTTCTGGCATATCCCAGATGACTTGGCGGTTGCCTCAACCGTGCTGAGGTGCGAACAGGAATGCCGGTGCGCCGTTGCTGTCGCGGCGTCGCGTGACGTTCAGTGGCACACAAGTTTGCGGGTGCTGCTGCTACAGTATTCTCTGCCCTCTGGTGCATTGCCGCAGGTGAAGTGGGTGCTTCAGTGCTCTGGCTACTAGCTGCGTGACCCTCTAGATTGTCAGGAGCATCGCAGGTCTCGGAGGTTGTGAGCAGATGCTGCCGATTTCTTCTGAACTCGCGCCCGTCTTGAGTGATGATCTTGTACGATCTCGGCGCGACATAGTTCTCGACCTGAGCTTTAGCAATCCAACCGTTGTCGTGTCGCACGCGGACAACATCTCCATGTTGCAGGTCTGGCAGCTGTTTGCCCCTGTCTTCCTTTTGTTTGTGTTTCACGACGCTTTCGTGGATTCTAGTTGTGAAATCGGGTATTCTCGAACGAATCCGGCGACCCATCAATAGCTCACTAGGCGACTTTCCTCCTTCCAATGGCGAGGACCTGTAATTTAGCAAACCTGAATAAAAGTCTTGGTTTGCATGGTTTGTTTTCTTCATAAGTCGCTTCACGACTTGCACTCCCTTTTCGGCCAGGTCGTTCCACTGTGGGAATCTTGGACTTGAGGTCACGTGCTTAAACTCACACTTGGAGGCGAACACTCTAAATTCTCGTGACACAAATTTTGTCCCGTTGTCTGAATTGACTTCCATAGGTATTCAGTGTCTTGCGAATATACTCGAAAGTTTGCTGACCACGGTGCTTGCCGTCGTGTCCGGTAGATGTTCAACCTCCGGGAAGTTGGAGTATGCGTCGTAAACCACAAGGTAGGATTTTCCGGCGTACTGGTAGATATCTACCCCCACACGTTCCCATGGCTGGCTGGGTGTCGGTCGCATCATAAGAGGCTCGCTGGGCTGACGATACGCAAAACATTTGCATGTCTCGGAGCGACCGATCATTTCGTTAATCTCTGTCGCCATTCCGGGCCAGAACATCAATGTTCTTGCCTTTTCTTTACATTTGGCTAGGCCAAGGTGTCCCTCATGCACTCTTGCCAGCATTTCTTTGCGCATAGACTTGGGGATAATCACCTTTGAACCTTCGAGGAGTACTCCATTTATGATGGTCAGTTCTGAAGCGAAAAGGTTTGAAAGGTCCCTCAATTTTCTCATGTGCCTCTAGCGCTTGCGCAATTCGGTGTAACTCCTGGTCTTCGCGAGTTGCAGAAACCAAACGAGTCAGTGTCTGCTGGTTCACCAGAATTGACAGAACTGAGACTGCATGCACTTCAACGTCGTCATCCTCCTTCTGGTCAAACACGGTTCTTGCTGATGGCGCTCTAGAAAGTGTGTCCGCCAGCAGCAGTTCTTTGCCAGGGACGAACTGGAACTCGAATTCGTACTTCATGAGACGGATGAAGAAGCGCTGCAGGCTTGGCGGGATGTCTCCTAGGTTCTTCTTCGAGATTGATATCAGTGGCTTGTGATCCGTTTCCACGATCACTTTTCTACCATAGATGAAATCATGGAATCTTTCGCAGCCGTAGACGTTTCCAAGCGCTTCTTTTTCGATCTGTGAGTACCTTGTCTCAGTGTCGGTCAGCACTCTTGAGGCATAAGCGACTGGACGCAGTCGTTCCATGCTGTTGAACGGCACCGCCGTACTGGAGGCATCTGTGGACACTTTTGTTGGAAGGGACGGATCAAAGAAAGCAAGCACTGGCGCTGCTGTGAGAGACGCTTTTATGTCTTGCCATTCCTTTTCATGAGCTTGGGTCCACTCCAAGAGGGATACATCTTTTAGGAGCTCTCGTAACTTTTCGGTCTTGTCCGAAAGTCGTGGCAAGTACTTGCCGAAGTAGGTGACGAATCCCATCATCCGTTGGACTCCTTTCTTGGTCCTCGGAGCAGGCATCTCTAGGACGCTTTGTACCAGTTGAGGGTCAGGTTGTATGCCATCTTTGGTAACCCTGTCGCCCAGAAAGGTGACTTCTGTGACGCAGAAGAGACATTTTTTTGCATTTAATGTCAGGCCCCCGTTTTGTGCCGGCTGCAGAGCTCTTCGGAGCCGTGCATCGTGTTCCTCACGCGTGGCACCCCAGATGAGGACATCGTCGATGTAAACTCGAACGCCCGGTAGGCCATCGAAGATCTGTGACACTGTCTTCTCAAAAACCTCCGGTGCAGACGAAATTCCGAACGGAAGACGCTTGAAACGGTATCGTGCAAACGGAGTGCTGAACGTGCAGATGCGTGACGTTTCTTCATCCAGGGGGATCTGGTGGAAACCCGCGTTGGCATCTAACCTGGAGAAAAATCGCGCGCCAGCCAGCTCCGCTTCGATGTCCTCTCTTCTCGGCATTTCGTAATGCTCGCGCTTCAGGCTTTCGTTGACGAATCTGGGATCCATGCACACTCGTAGTTTGTTGTCTTTCTTGCAAACCACGACGAGCGGGCTGACCCAGTCTGACGGTTCCTCCATTTTGACTATTATTCCTGCCTTCTGCATTCTGGACAGCTCCTGTCTGAGAGGTTCTTTCAAAAGCTGTGGTACCCGACGGGCTGCTTGAATGACTGGCTTGACTCCGTCTTTTAGAACCATTTTATACTCTTTCTTGGTGCATCCGAGGCCATCAAATAGTTTTGGAAAGGTTTGTGCGATCTTATTTGCATGGTCATTGGCACCTGTCACGGTGTTGATATGGTTGATTAGCCCAAATGACTCACATGCTCTGAGTCCGAGAATTGCCTGGCTAGCTTTCTTAACGATGAAGAAGTCTAGGCTTGCTTCTGTTCCATTCACCTTGACCCGCAGTTCTGCAATTCCAATGTGCTCGATGATACCTCCGCTGTAGTTGCGAAGTACCGCCCTCGACGGTTTCGGCGCACTTGCTCCCTTTAGTTTCTTGAAAGTCGATAACAGTAGCAGGTTCGCTTGTGAGCCAGTGTCTGCCTTCAGTTGATCTTCTCTGCCAGAAACGATCGCTGGTATGATCCAGTCAGCACAGCCATTTCAGATCTCCAAAACTAAAAAAATCGTCTTGGTTACTCACTTTGTCGACTGCGGTCTTAGATTTGCAGCAAGCCGAGAAGTGATTCTTTTTCGGCATACGTGGCATGCTTTGCCGTATGCGGGACATTTCCGAGGCTCGTGATACGTGCTTCACCTTCCACATTGCTTGGTCTTGGAGCGAGCTTGTCCTTTCTGCTTGGCTATAGGAGCCACGCTCTTCTCTGTGTTATCCCAAGTCTTTTGCCTTTCCTTGGCTACTTCAACCGCTTGGCAGAGCGTGATTGTCTTCTCCAAGGTCAGGTTATCTTCGCGAAGAAGCTTTTCGCGTACTCGCGTGTCGGTGACGCCATAGACAATCTGGTCGCGAATCATAGAATCGAGCAACTGCTCAAAATTGCATGTTTGAGCTTTTAGCTTTACGTCTCGAAAAAATGATTCGAACGACTCGCCTTTTGCTTGCACCCGAGTCCTGAATTTGTAGCGTTCGTAAGTTTCATTGCATCTTGGAGTGCAATATTCTTCGAACTTTGTCACCAGGACGCTGTAGCTGGTTCTTTCGTCGTCTGTCAGTCCAAAGGTGTTCAAGATTTCGATGGCTTCGGCACCCGCGACGTGGAGGAAAATTGCCGCCTTCTGTTTGTCGTTGCGTGCCTTAGCCGGCTCGGTGGCGGCCAGGTAGAGCTCCAGGCGCTGCTTAAACTTGCGCCAGTTGTCGGCTACGTTTCCGGAGAGCAGCAAACCATCAGGCGGGCAAAGTCCCTCCATGACCAGACTAATGAAGACACTTCTGACACCATGTATCAGCGACGAGGACACAAGACCATCATGGCAAGCAGTGGAACGAGTCAACTTTATCTTCTTCTCCTACTAGTCTATGTACATGCACCTCGTGCCGGTATATCCCGATACAGCCGTTGAGCGAAGTTACTTGGCATGGTAAACCATGTTGCGCGTTTCGTGCCGCACACCTCCGAAGTCACCACTCTTCTCCGAACACTTTTGTCGAAGAGACACGTATGGGTCTGGGGTCCTAAACAAGCGGCAGCATTCCTATGTGTGAAGAACCTCTTCACTTCAGACTGCTGTCTCGCCCAGTACAACCCAGTGTACCCCCCAACAGATTCGGCAGATGCCAGCTCCTTCGGCATCGATATCGATGCCGTACTCCTCGAAAACCAACCTTCGGGAGAAAAGGGGCGGTGACCTAGGCATCTTGGGCCATGACCCCGATAGAGATGCGCTATAGCCAAACAGAGAAGGAGGCTCTGGCAACGTTGTGAGCTGTGCGAGGTTTTGACTACAGTGAACTAGAATATAGGGGTATTGGAAAAAGCGTCGGCGCCGACCTATCGGCTGTGTGAAGCCAGAAGTGTAGACTGCCGCGAGTGGCGCTGTTTTCGAAATCCGGAGGACTTGGCTACTGTAACATGGGATATGGCGTCGCGTACGTTCTCAGATGGTTCCTGTGGTGTCTGTGGTCGTTTTCGCAATTTGTTTTCGTGAATGTCAAGGGCTTGGCATTGTGATTACATAGGTTCGAGTCTTGTCGCTAAGCAAGTGAAAACGAAGAGAAAGAAGACGGATCCACACCGCTACGCGCCAGCATGCAAGACTGGTTACCCCGGTTTTCACTACATTGCCCAAGTAAGCATTAAACATTAATTCATAGACGTTGAAACACCCATAAAGCATACATAGGCCACACTAATGAACCGCTAAGATCAAAAACAGCTAAGCTTGGCGCGAACTTCGCTGGCAGGAATGCTCCGGAATCGAACACCAGCGCCACCTGGTAGGTTCTACACGAAGCGCCTCACCTGGAGGCCGGCTATTTTTCCACTACTTCTATTCTAGTTCACTGTAGTTTTGACGAATTCGTAGGTGGTTCGCACCTCAGTGGGGAGACTAACCATATGCCCCGGGTGTCTCTCTTCGGCAAGATGGAGTTAGACATGTTGCCTCCTCGCATCCAGTGCATTTGATTAAAGCTGATGCAGTACCAGTCCCGCATGCTGTATGTGCCGGGGAAACTACTTGCAAACGGCTGACACACACTCTAGGGCTCCCCAGAGAATGGGGTCTGAAGACAAGGGCGTGGGCTTTCTTGACACATTGGCAATTGCAGCACTGGAAGACACATCTGTCCACCTTCCACGCCTCCCCGAGGCAGTCAAAGCCGCGCAACAGACTGACGGAGAGTGCTGTGCACTAAAACTGTAGTGCGATGTTGGATGGCCAAAGACGCACAAGTTGCCCGTTATTTTGTCCAAGTATTCGTCTGTCCGAGGTGAGCTGTCGCTGTGCAAAGGAATTATCCTCAAGGGCCCAAGGCTCCTCATACCGGCCGACTTACGGCAGGCAATACTGAGGCTGATACATGAAGGGCAACTAGGAGTTGTCAAGTGCAAGGCCAGAGCTCGTGACTTTGTCCGGTGGCCACGATCCAATGCACAGATCGCATTCCTGGTGAGCGGATGTGAGCAATGTAGCAAGGCAAGAGCGCAGCCGGCAGAACCTTTCATCTCGTCCAGCTTTCCTACTCGTCCATGGAACGTCATTGGTGCGGACCTGTTTCATTGGAAGAAGCAGGACTTTATCGTTATTGTGGACTATCACTTGAGGTACCCGGAAGTCCTGACATTAAGCAGCACTTCAAGAGGAGCTACGATTGCGGCAATGAAGTCAGCCTTTCCTCGGCATGGTATCCCGCGATCTGTAAGAAGAAAAACGGCCATTAGTTCGAATCGGGGGATTTTGCGAAGTTTGCACAGGATTACGGCTTCCAACACGAAACATCTAGCCCCAGATTCTCGTAATCTAATGGCGAAGCGGAGCGAGCTGTCCGCCCCGTCAAGGAACGCTTGACCAAAGCTGGGGATCTATACTTGGCACTGTGGAGCTACCGAGACACCCCCGGTGTTTCTGGAGACAGCCCTGCACAACTTCTGTTTGGGCGTCGGTTGAGGACATGGCTTCCTGGGGCTCAAGATCAAAGTCCTCCGCGGCCAGCATTGCCAGCTCACGCGGCAAGGAGCAAAGAGTTGTATAAACGGAAACAAGCTTAGGCCCTCAACCATCGGCATGCTTCCCGCGACCTGCCTCCTCTTCGTCCTGGACAAAGAGTATGGGTACAGTCGGAACATTGTCCGGCCACGGTGCGTCAGCCCAGGACAGCGTCCCGGCAGCTATCTGGAGGACGCTGACCACAGTGGAGCGGTCCTTCAGCGCAACCGCAGGGACTGTTTGCTTTGGCATCCCCAATGCCGCCGGTTGAACAACCCGGAGCAGACGGTGTACCTCCAAGTCTAATAGTGGCTCAGTAGAACATTGATAGTGACCAAAGAGGGCCGCCGGAAACGAGTCCCTATCGGACTCGCAGCGGGCAAGCCGTGACCCGCCCCAAGCTTTTAAGCATGTAAGGGCGGACTGTTCGAAAACATTGCCGTTTAGGGGACTATTTAGAACAATAAGTGGGTGCGCTTCGCTACGAGAACTATTTGGCGAAAATGCGGCCTCTTAGAAGCGGAGGTGTAGCGGTCGCTAAATGTGAGTTGAAAAGGTCCAGCTAGTTGCGCCCTCTTAGTGTGAAGGGAGGCGTGCGCGGTCTTTGGAGGAAGCGAAGGGAGAGTTCTTCACGAGCAGCCGTCGGTTTCGGATTTCTCTTACTCAGCTCATCCTCACGGGATTTGTGATTTAGACTCTGAATCCTACAGAGAAGGGGGGGGGGGGGGATTAAGTCAGCTTACAAAAAAAAAACAAAAAAAAACATCGTTATTTCACAAATCTATCACTGTAACACGACACTTCATATAACGCTATTTTTAGAACTATCTTACATATCATCGCGCACAGACCACCAACTAAAAGTAGGCATCCCCAATTGTAGCACATCTATTTTCAATGCTTCTTTTCTTCTCCAGACATTCATTCATTGGAATCGCCTTCCGCATCTATAGTCATATCAACGGACGGCGCTGATTTTAAAACTGCAATAACAATGCGTTTTTGTTTTTTCTTTTAAATGATGTACCTCAGCGATGTTTCTACTTCTTTGTATTGGCGTATTTCTTGCCTTGTTCATTTCTATTAATATATTTTTGCCTTGTTAGCGTTGTATCCATGTATTTTTGAATAACTAGCCCACTTCTCTCTGAAGTGAATATAATGCCGCCGGCCCTCTAGAGTAAATAAACGAAATGAAATCTGTTGAAATAGCAAGAACGCAGTTATTTCTGCCTGTGGCGGGCTCTGTGTGTTAGGTATTGAGGGGACTCAGCATTTTGCGTCGAATGAGAATCTAGTGCGAAACTGGCATCAATGCAGAGTACGCGTGGATCCTCGGCTGTCTTATCGATGATCTTCTGGATTGCTTTGACACGGAGTTGGCGTCTTTCGTGGTGTCTGTCAGTATCTATGTTAGTTGGTTTTTGTGATAGCTTGATTCTTTCTTTGTGTTTGGAGTTGAGAGTGGCCTGTAGGTTTCTCGAGTTCCGTCGCCCCCTTGATAGCCCAGAGTAGGCAGGCTGGTGTGTCCCTGGATTGTATTTTGTAGGCGTCTTAGCTGTCCGATCACGTGTGCCATCAGGCGTTCTTCTAGTGTATTTGCCGTGCCCGTGTCTTCTATAGCTTGTTAGCTAGCGTACATAGGGACGCCCAACACAAGTTAGTGGAATTCCTTAGCTATACTTGTACTTTATTCAACTCTGTTTCAGTAAGATTTAAGAATAAAATAGGGTTCATGACGCGGGAGATGACAACAGCCTCATTAAGTCGCAGGAGGTCAATTTTATTTAGTTCTTTGTGTGTATGAGATGACTTTGGTAGGTTGAATTACTTGGTTGGTCTGGTCGATAAGTTTCCGTACGGCGAGGTGGGATCGCCTATTGCCCTGAATAGTTAGTCCCAGGAACATGACGACGTTTTGCTGAGAAAATTTCTTGGAGTTTAGGGGCACGTTTGTCAGAGGTAGAGTTCTTGTTTGGCATTTCGTTTCGTGAAGACTATGATTTCAAATTTCTCCTTCAAGCAGGAGAGTTTTTTTTTGTATTGTGCATAGTATACGCTATATCAACTCCGTGCTGAAGTGTTTTCTTGTTTATGCGTGTGAGCTTTTGGTTTTAGAAAGTGAGATGTCGTCGGCGTAAATGAAGTGCTTTAGGTTGCGGATGCCACTCAATTCCTTGGGTAGGTGCTTAATCGTCAGATTGAAGATTGTTGGCGGGAGAACTGAACCTTCTGGAGTACCCCTGTTGATGGAAAAGGCGTCTTCTTCAAGCGGTCTTTGTGTTAGTTTGGCTGAGTGGTCTTGCGAAAAAGGCTTCTGATGTGGTTTTATGTCTGGTTTCCGCGGTATGGGCTTTCTAGGCTTCGGAGGAATACGGCATGTGCGACAGTATCAAAAGCTTTGGAGAGATCAAGCGCAAGCATTGCCCGAATTTGGACTGTGCTGGGCTCGTCCAGGACTTCTTCTTTGATGAACCTAATACAGCCCGAATGCGGCCGAAATACCATGAAGGACGCATTGCGAGGGCTTTACGAACGTTTCACAGTCTGACGTGGCACAATGGTTTCATGTGACATCATTGTGTCATGTGACTTCACGGCGGCCCGTTACAGCGTCGCCTGATGTCACTGTGTGCCATGACATCACCGTTTAATGTGACGATATGATGTCACGTGACATCCCAGTGTCACGTGACGACCCCGTGTCATGTCACAACATGGTGTCACTTGACGTCACAGAATAAATATAAATAGCTATGCCTTTAGAGCGCTTTTGTGAAGATGACGAGGAACACAACACTGTGCCATCATTAAGGCGACATCAACGAGCAGAAAATCCCTAAAGCCGGGGCCCCACTGCTCATACCTCATACAAAAGACAGTCCGCAAACACGAGTCACCGCAATACTCGTAGTTCGAGTGCCTCCGGCCAAGTTTTCTTTCTCTTGAAATCATTGCCATGCGGCATTCGAAGCTCGAACCTCGCTGTGAGTCGCGTTCGAATCTGTATGCAGACTCTCTTTTGTATGAGGTATAAGCCGTGTGACCCAGGCTTAAGACCGGCGCTATAAACGCTAGGCATCTTAAATCCAAGTTGACGTGGGCGTTGTAGTAAAATAATATCCCTCGCTCATTCTCCGCAGGCATTTACAAGATGACCTTATATTTCGGACAAAGTCTCCGCGACAGAGAACTCGGGGCACTCGAGGAGGAGTTGAGTGATAGGTTCAACTGATTCTCGCAGTCGAAAAAAAAAAAAAGAGAGCTGCCTGAACAAAGCCAACCAACATGACCCTGAAAACCAAAAAAACCAAAACCAATAAATAAAAAGTTAATGAGCAGATTTTAGTTAATTCGTCAACTCATGACGATTATTCGCTCGACTAATGTCCTCCTAGCCTGATAAATCCATGGTAAAGACGGCACTCGTCCAATTTTCACCCAGAATTGTGCCAGTAACTTGAAAAATGTAATGGATTACAATTACAAATTACCAAGAAATAAATGTAAGGGATCACCGTTACAAATTACTTTGGCCGAAAAGTAACGAATTAGTTTACTCGTCTGTTGCAAGGAGATTAGAAGTGTCGGAGGGGGCACGACGTCAGCCGTGTAGCCTCCACAAGCCATGCTCTCTTGTCGTCTCGCCTCTTTCTCGTTTTCCTCCTTACCCTCCTTACTTATTGGGCCAACGTGCCCACAGCACGTGACCGTCACGTGGTTGATAGTTGCGGGTAGCAGGGAGCGCGGTGCAGGTGGGTTTTATGTATCACTCATCACAGCTAGAAACTGTGACCCGCGCCCAGCTGACCGAGTCTATGCCTGCTGCGCTTCGTTATGTACCCTCCACTATAAACTAAATGCATTCTGTTTTCTACAGACCGCTACTATCCTGAAAACGATAGTATTCAACGTGGAACGTCTGCGCTGTATAACGATTGCCTGTTGGTGTGTTTTGGGTAATATACCGTGCATCTGTGGGGAGTATACTTTTTTATCTCCTGGCCATTAATTACTACAGTAGCCAAAGCAAGAATAAATTATATACACACATGATCGCGTAACTATGTCGACCCGACAAGTTGGACCAATACTTACGCATTTTCATGGCGCATGATTTCCGCGCTCGCCTGCAAACGATAGCTGCGCTCTCATCGCTCTCATGTTATATCACACTACAATACGTTTGGCTTTTTCTTTTCGTTGCGGCCGCTATGCAGGTCGTCCACTGGGACGTTTTATTGCTGTCACGACAAATTCAACCAGCTCAACTTGACTCGGGGTTGGGATATGTTTTATTGACTATTGGAAGTGCACGGAGCACACCACGCTTCACTTCGATGGGGTCCAGCTACGACCAACGGCCGAAAACCGTCGTTTCCGCAGTTCGGTGACCATCGGAAATCTAAGAGAATTGTTGATCGATTCTTGTTATCGTAAAATTATGTGTGTGTAATTAAGGGCTTGCCCGTGAAAGGTGACCCCAGCTGAAGAAAAGCCAATTAGATTGCTGCAGCTGACCACGCTGCAATCACCCATCTGGTAGCCGGAGGAAATTAGCGTCCCGGCGACGCCAGGCTTTCGTTTTCTCCGTTGTGATTGCGGCGATTGCCCTGATCGTCCCGTGTACCAGCAGCGGTGTGTCGTCTGCTCCTGATCCGCCTCAATCGCTTGCTTGCTTGCTTGCTTCAATAAAACCTACCGGACGGAGCCAACCCTGCAAGGAATCCTTCTTGAATCAACCATCCATCTCGTACGTGACACGTCACGCGCACCAATTGTCAGAAATATCTACGGTTACGTTGGCCACACAATCGTTTAAACCTTTTCTGACCAGACTTCACAAATATTGCAACGCACCCCGTCCTAGTATTTATAACCTGCTTGGTTGCATGGACGTAATGGCCGGATTACCGCGCTCCAAAAGCGTAGGTACTGGGTACTGCGAAGGCACCTGCGATAGGCCGATATGCGTATAAAAGCAGCTACAATCTCTCAACCTGCCTCTTTCAACAGCATTTCATGCTATGATTGTGTCTAGATTCCTCCCGCTGCATTTTGAAACAGCAAGTCCGTCACTCAATCCAACATAATCCAGCCATTGCGGCGACTCGTAGACGACGCTGTCTTGAAAACTCGTAAGCGGTCGGGTTGCAGTCGTACTCGGTATTGTCACAGTTTACGTGAGAAACGATGAATGAAACGAAAAAGATAAAATTACAGAAATCAAGGCGTGGCAGACGTTAAGGTCCATTCGCTAATCCGTCATTCGCTCGAATGAGCGCCGGCATTCGCTGAAGTGTTATTCGATCAAACGTAGGGGGCGGGGTTTCATTCGCTAAAACGTCATTCGATCAAGTGCGTGCCACCCATATCCCTAGAGATTCTTTCCTTGTTGCGACTGAAGCGTCTTTATATACAAACATCCCCCACAACGATGGCATAAAGGCCCTTGTACACTCATGACACTCACGATACGACACTCACAGGAGTGACGATTTACCAGATAACCATGTCGTGGCTACCTTCTCGCGTCTGGTGCTTGAGTTATATAGTTTTGAATTAAATGGAAGTTTCTTCCTTCAAAATAGAGGTACTGCAATAGGAACGAAGATGGCACCTAACTAACGCTAGTATACTACAGCTGTTAAAAGCAACGTTCCCCAGGATCGTGTCCGGTACCAAAAACCTGCCGACACAAACCTACACAACCCTCTGGACAGCTACCGCCATCTATAAGCGACGGCGGCAAGCACACAACCAGTCTGGTTGCCGCCGTTGCTCGTAGGTGGTGTCAACCTTTCCAGCAATCATAGAAGAATGGTATAGTTGGGTTTGTTGCTGGGCGTTCATCGTAGGAAACAGCGCGAAAAACAGACGAGGACGAAGAAGAAACACACGTAACGAGCGCAGCGCTGGTGACGTGTGTTGCTTCGTCCTCGTCTGTTGTGCGCGCTGTTTTCTACGCTCTTATCAGTTTCGGTTTGGAATCAGGGTGGGTTGGCCGCGTGCCCTTTCGGGGAATGAAGACTGGGTGCGGAAGGAGCGGCGACGTACGCAGCAGCCCGAATGGGTCCGCAACCGACGCGAAGCCGCTGTCGCCTCGACTTCCACTGCGTCCACCGCTTCAGACTCCTTTGCAAAAGAAGAGCACATCGCTCACCTGGAAAGCCGCCGCCGACAACAGAACCAGCGATGTAAACGGCTCCGGCGGGCCAACGCCACGGACGACGATCGTGCCACGGAGGTCAAGCGCAAGCGCGAGGCCCGGCGACGACGGCACTCCACGCCGGCTGAACAGTTCCCGGGTGCGACGGCGAGGTTCCGGAGAGAGTTCGTGGAGAACC
>JAZHYW010001779.1:0-95057 GCA_037355805.1 Ixodes ricinus | reverse complement strand
ATTATCCGTGTCTGCGTCTGGCGTGGGAAGGCATGGCAGTTGCAAGGTAGTATGCAGTCGACGAAGAGGTGACCATGGGGAAGAGGCGCCCAACTGCGCAGGTGCATTCCAGTGACGCCTGCGAACTCTCAAACCGCTTGAGTCAGGAACCCACTAAATGCAGACAAACATTGAAAACAACAACAACCCTCCGATCTATCCCTGATACCCGTCACGGTTGCAGCTGGAGCGCGGCGCCTGCGTGCATTACCGGATTCGGCAGGTAACCGACCAAGGCTTGTTAATCATTCTCTGCCTGCGTTCGTGCGCGCGCCGGTGATATGTTTTGGCTGGTCGTTGCCACCTTGGCCCAAAGACGCCCTGTGATGCAGTTTATATGGCTGCCGAGTATAGGTGCGTGGAAGGGAATGTGAGGGGCAGGGCCCTTCGTTCAGGAATGCCGACTTCATCTGCCGGCGTCTTATTTATTTTTGCGCCTCTAACCTTTGTGATGAGCAAAATTAGCACCAGATTTCGAAAGTAGTTAGTAATTTGATGGAAGTTACCTGAAAAGCGTAGTTAAATTGAACTACTAATTATCTAAATAAAGTTGTGAATTGAAAGTTACCAAGTTACTCGGAAAAGTAGTTAAACCACAGTAGTTTTGATTAGAAGTAGTTGAACCACGTCCAAGTCTGTAAACGGCCATTCCGGCAAGCGCTCGGAGAGCAACCAGTGGAGAGCACGTCACATCCGACGCAACCGTGACGTAGTTCGTCTCGGAGATGAGCAAAGCTGCGGCGAAGCTGACGTCGTCCGGATGCTCAGTTGTTCCTGCCACCGAAGTGACCGAAGCACTACAGCGTTTGGGCTAGCGCGACTAACCGCCAAGCTGCTTCAATGTGAATTTTGAGTGACGGGTTAATCTTTATAATCTTGTAGACGGGGAATAGCGACGTGTGGAAACACAAAATAGAGTCCCATTTAGTGGGGATTTTCGTCCCTCGTCTCTGCTGTTGTGCTTGCCGTAGAGCTGACCGAGATGACGTCGTCGCTCAACGCATGCATAGTTCCAGGTGAGGCAGTTATCGTCACTCACATCTCAAGGTTTCTCGACGGGCACTACAACCGAGGCTGTAGCGACATCCACCAGATGCTTTTTGCTAATCGTTTAATTTGTTTTAACATAACTTTTAGTGTCTTTTTTAACAAAATATTGGTTGTGTCCGACGTGATACTGTTCCTTCGCAGACGTATTGACAAAAAAATAAGCGCCGAAATAGCCCAGCCGGCTTCTCTCGTTTACGCCGCTTCATGGCGACACTGCAGAGGCTCATTACAAAAATGCTAACCCACCTGACCAACCGTACACGCCACTTCGCTGCGGTAGCCAAATTCCTAGAGAGGAAGATCGCGCCATTTCTCAAACTGGGTTTCTATAAAATTATTCGATGAACTGGGCTTGATAATAACCGATTCAAAAGACGGACCGAATCGCGATTTTCGACCGCGGACCTTGTACCACGTGGCCGGTTATGATGACGGTTCGACTGCCTACTTTTAAGCAGCGTATGTTCTAGTTTGCTTGGAACACAAATAAAGAATAAAGACAGGAAACATAAAAGTTTACGTTATAAGGCAGGCCACAAAATATGATGCTTTAGTGCCTTCTGCTGGCGCGGTATACCAATTCCGGCTTTGTCAGCAATTTTCTGTTCTTGCCGGAATGCACACAGATTTGGGGCTGCTATACGCTTCGTCGCTTCCAGCAGCGCACTAGCGGTGCTGTCGTGCAAGTGTTCGAAGCAGAGAGCAAGATAACATCTTCGCTACGCACAAACTCAGACAGCTTTAAGGCCTTATCAAAAAAACAACAAGCTAATCCTCGTCTCTGTGGAGGGCATACCGTCCGTTTGCGAAGAACATGGATGGTTTTAATTATTAGCGTCTGTTGCGATTCGCGAGCCTTTTACATTTGATCGTGAAATCGATGTCTCAAGTGCCACTCCACTCTAAGAAAAAAGTGGGTGTATACTTACACTCCTTTTCACATATAACACACCCCAAAACTTCAGTTCGGTGAACTTCTTCACTGACGTTTAACCGACGGTACCAGCTTTCACGAGCGGCTTGATAGACGAGTTGCACAAGCCATTAAGATAGGAAATGTACGTGTGACCAACTATAACATAATTAATCGGGGATTTCTTGGCCCTACGGCAAGACCTCAGCGGTTTTTCTTTTCTATAGCCTTTGATACGTAGTTTAGTTGTTTAATATAATATATTGCACGTCTCCGAGTTTGATAACTTGAGCAGTTTTATGCAGATTTTTTCAGTAACACAATGTGGCCGTCAATGGCCATATCTCCGTGTTTAGCAATTAGAGGTACTGGAATGGGGGAGTTCGGTCATTCTAGGAGTGAGAATGGGCCCAGTGTCTCCATTGTCAGAGGTTGAAAGAAATGGAATTGCAGAAACTTCTAATTCCCAGGAATGTAATTGTAATAAAATGGTTGTGCCCATTCTGTAATACTGGTGTACATTGATTCCAATTTATATTTCCATGCGCACGCGGTTTTTTCAGCTGCACTTTGTGGTCTGAAAGAACACTTGACTGAATCTTTGACGATCAATGTCAAAGAATAGTTTATTCTTTATAATGAGTACATTCCTTATTCTAGAGAATTGACTACTTATTGCAGTGCGCCTGTACAAACGTTTCTTCGTAGAATAAAGAAAATGGACATAGAAATTAACTGATATTAATATAAGCGATATTACAAATTTTGCTCAAAAAAGACATATTTGAATTTTTGTGGCGTAACATCAGCGAGTTGTGCACTGCGCGTGAGAACATAAGCGATTATCATACTAAATTCTAGCAAAATATGATTGCTAATAAAGCAATGCTCACGCGCCTTTTTTAAATTAACAGTTTTTTTGTTCAAATGACATCAGCCTTCATCGGAAAGTAAATATGTCATGTAGAATGATAAATACTCAAAGACAAAATGGAACATTAGGTTGGACATTGATCATGGCAGTTTTTTCGGACTAAAATCATGTTTCATAGTTGAGGCCTCCACCAGCGGTCGCTTATCAGTGGGTTCCATCCGACTGATTTCTGTGGTGAAGAACTCGAACCCAGTTCGTGGGTTTGAGTGCAGAATAGTTCACTTTAAGGAATTTTAACAAAACGCAGCATGTTGTTGCTGCCAAAATATCGAGAGAGCCCACTTTATATAAGAAAGTAAGTAGTTTTGTATGCTTTATGCAAAGTGATTGTTAATGAAATAAATATTCTAAAAATTCTAAAGCAATACGATGCACATTTTCTCGCGTACAAGAAATATGCTTAATACTGAACGGAAATTCATTTATATCATTAGCAAACGTTTAGCTTAGGAAAGCGGTTTTGTGATACCTGCTCTGAGAAAATGTGACTGTGCCGCGATTCTAAAACAATGGTAAATCAGATGTTGACGCTACGACACTCCAATTTTAGATCGATTAACCTAATTATGAACACTCCGAATAAATCCAGAAAAAATATGTTCAATACTTTTGTAGTTTTTCATGACTCTTGTTAATAACAAAAATATGAATAAACTGATTGCTTTTTTTTTTGCAAAAAATAGAATTAACTATACTTTATATGTTCGTGCTCCGTATTATAAATACCAATATTCTGTATGTTTTTTTTTGTTTTCCTTTATGTCGTAAGCTGTGGAGAGAAGGATGTTAAGTAATATCATATTTACATTTTTTTTGCCTACACGCTCTACTAGGAAAAAAGAAAGAGTTTTAATTTTAATTTTAATTTAACCTGTACTTGGAATATTTTTCGCAAATTTATTCTACTAAATATTTCCTGTGACGAGGTCGTCTTCCTTAAACAGTTTTGCCCAGCGTTGCAAGAGATACACAAAACTGACAGGTTTTTTGCTCCTCAATAATGGCACACAAAACGCAAAGAAGGAATGGGCATAGCCATTAAAACAACTAGTCGAGTTATTAGTGCTGACATAAAAACTATGCAACTTTAGAAAGCCAGAAAAAAAGTAATTCGAAAATGAAACATGAAATATTTGTGTCCTGTGGAGTTACTAATAGGGTAGTCGAGGTTCAGACTCGACAGCTCCTCTGCCTGCGGCCAATCCGAGAAACCCTGCACTAAGACTAGTCGTTCGGTAACGTAATCATTTAGTCTGTTACAAATCCGTGAAACCCTGTACGTAAGGCTGGTCGTCCAGTAACGTGATCAGTCAGTCTGACATATGTTTCCAATCGAAACTATCATTAAAAGAAGTCGCTCTGTAAGCAAACTAATAAAAGACTGTTACTTGTTCTATGGTAGGAGGCAGTCTCACTGAGGGGTGCATTATACGGGTTTCATCAAGCTTGGACAAAACACGCGAACAGTTTCTTATCTGTGGAATGCCTGTCCTGGAGGCAGGAGAAAATCTGCTCCATGACGTAGCGGTCGAATTGAAGAGCAGAGCTGGGAAGGCCGCTCACTTCAGATCGAAACTGCGGCTGGATTCAGACAACGCGCAAATTTCACCTGCCGGAAATATATTGGCATACCCTTCGCGATACATTGCACTGCTGTTTTCACACAGTCCAGCCGCGGAATTCGACCTCTTAGACAGACCGCATCTCCTGTTATGCTGTTCCCTTGAGCGTTACGTCATGGAGTAATTATTCGGCTGCCGCCAGGATAGCGCTCTGACGAGATGAGACACGGTTTACATGATTCTTTTAGGATTGGTGAGCAGGTACTTACTTGTGTGATAAGTTTGATTTATTGCTCGTGAAGCTTTCTTTCTTCGTCACTATTTGTCCCCACTCTACTGACCATACTAAGTATCTGGTAAACTCAAATTATTGAATGATGGAGTGCGAGTTGAATGAGATTGTTTCTTATTTTGAAGTTAGTAATTATCAAATGATTCTTAGAGGCGGGCGTACAGCCCTCTACGTAGGAGTTATTATGTTGAGAGGAAGAAAACTGATGAACAAAATGTACACCTTCGGATTTTTACTTCGTCTATGACCCACTCGTGGTGTACCATATTTAATCAAATGTATCACTCTACTAAAGAAATCACCTCTTGAGAGAGCAAGATAGAACTGTTTATTCCGTGTCCTAATTTGGAAACTTTTACCGTTTCGCTCACTTTATTTTAGGTTAAAAAATTGACTGATAGTATCAAGGCAGCAGCTATAATTAAGCTCCTTAACTAGCTATCCACGTGGGCAGAAAACCTGTCGCATTAAATCATGCAGACGAAATTGGCTCGCCTTTTGGAGCAAAACAACTTTAATACAAACAATTATTGTTGCTTTACAATCATTCTGCTCGTTTTCAAATACGCTTGAGGCGAAACAACAGCAGAAGCTGACAAGTAATGAGATAATTTGTTTGTTATTCAGTATCGTATAATGCTCATGTAAGCTATGGGCTAAATAGAGGGTGTTTCCGGAAACGAGGCAAAAAGTGCCTCTGCAAAGGCTACACAACGCACAGACGCACATAAGTGTTTGTTTTCAAACTGGCACCGACGTCAAAAACGAAATCCTGATGTAACAGTCTCGGATGCTTTATTACCTAGCCTCTTCTACCTGCGATGCGTGACGCGCGCATGGATGGCGTTGCGTGTTGTAAACATGGGGGCGGCATTTCTTGCGTGGAGAGGCGTTCCGATTACAAACCAAAACCCAGGAACGCCTCCAAATTTAGCATGTTTTAGGAACGCCGTAAAATGTTGCGCGTGCCTTATGTCATTGTAATGATGGGTGTATCCAGTAGTTTTCAATAATGCACAGCAATATTGTAATTGAAACCCTACCTCTAAATGAAGAATTAATCAAATTATTTACTAAAAATGTCTCACTCGTCCAAATATATTGAATACTAAATATTTCCTTTAATCGTTCCTTTGACAAAGACAACTACGGCATCAACTTTTTCTGTGCTAGTGCTAGTTTTCGCAGAGCAGATTCGGCCGGCGTTTCTGGAAAGTCTGTTCATTTGTTTCATATAAAAACGAAGTGTACACACTTTCAAGTGGCACACAATATGGTTTTTGACAATTGAAGATCAAACAGGGTCCTATAATATTATCAACGTGCAAAAAAAGATAGTTCTATATATTTTAACCCGTACCCGATTTGCACCCATGGAGTTGCGTTAAGGTTTATAATAATTTTGGACGTGAAATAACTGGGGGTGCGATTTATTTGAAAAGGAGATATAGTGACTGAAAACCTGAAATGTTTAGCTTCCACCACGTGTGCGACTTGGAAAAGTAACTTTGCTGATAGCTAGCCCTACGTTTTGTTCTATATTTTATGTATGTTTCGGCGTGTCAAATGAACTATTATTCTTTCCCGTTCGATCTGCACTTTATAGAAACAAACAATCGCGCGAACATTGGAGAGGAACCAACAAAATTCAAGTATATCAACCAATTTTAACCGCGATATAACCGCGATTTAACAAGATATTCTCAAAACTGCCAGCACGGCAGATCGCGGTAATACGTTAAACCATTTTAGAAAACAAATCCCGTTCTTTAAGCCCGCAGTGCTATCATTTGTTATTGCGAGCAGCATAGATCCAATAAGAAAGGCTGCACGTAGATCGTGGCCGCGCGGTACGACGGCTGGACGAATCAGTGAAGAAAGGGCAAAAATCGCGCAAAAAACATGCACAAAGTAAAAGTGCACACATTACAAGCGCTGACTTTAAACTGAACATTTAAAACACAACTTGGAGGACGCTCAAGTTTCGCCTTTAGAGAGTGGAACGCGATAGGATTTCCGGGCCCCGTTCGCATTTCCTTCACATTCGCTTTTCAGGCTCTTCCTGCCAGTGAGCAGGCACTGTGTTCGACATGGCCAGTCAGTAAGCGTCTCTGGATCGCAACCGAAGGGTCGTGGATTCGCATTCTGCCTAAAATTTTTAAAATCTTCCGTTTACTTTATAAACTGAAATCATTTGAGACATGCGGTGATCTTTAATTCGCACTACACGCCATGATTTTTAATCACTTTTATTACACGCGTGACGTCAAGTTTGAAGTGAGCATCGAGGATTGTTTTGAAAGTTCCCGCGCAAGATAATGTGGCTGTGACGTCATAATCCGATCGAGCTAAACAGGATTTTCCCGTCACTGATGGCACACGACGCCGACACTGACGTTTCTGCTACAAGAGCTCCCTAACGCTTCGCTTTAGAAAAAATCAAAATCGACATAAAAAACAAACGCGTCTTACAGTCATGCTCGGCCGGTGTACATATTAAAAAGTTATCAAAGTTCCCGACTCTTACGGTTGGCGGAGAACCTTGCTTAATACAATTGTGTCTACAAAGGCAATATTTCTGCTCTGTAAATGTAGCGACGTCTGACGGACGCACTTTGTATCCCCTTTTTCAATCGCATATGTTTTTAAAATTTCCCCAGTCCTTCCGTTTCTGTCCTTTCCAATAATCTCAACTTTTTTGAGGATAGGTCGACACCCAGAGCCAGCCACAGCACGCGTTTAATGTTTCCATCGCTATTCTTTTTTTAAATTTTCAGTCTACAGTCAGTAAGTGTCTTGTGTGCAGTTTTACTCTGTCTTCGTTTTTGGCGCCCTTTTTGCCCTTCTGTCATCATGGACCAACTAGCCCAGATCGCCTATCTCAATCAGTGAGCTGGTGTACTGGAGGGAATCTCGAAAAACGCTGAATGTGATGCGAAGACACCTTCACTGCCTTCCTAGGCGGAGATGGAGGGGCACAGGTACCTTGATAGACGCCCATATGCCCTCAACGAGACTCGTGAATACGGCTAGAGGGCTGATAACATAAAGTGCAAAAAGTCCTCTTTCTACGCTCTGGCCGTCTCCAAGGGCAACATGTAGCCCGTAGCAACCTATGCTTTCAGCGAACAAAAGCAGCGGTGGAGGCTAGCCGGAAGTAAAAGATCTTGTTCGCTAAAGACGACCCGTCCAGTTTACTTCCAAATCTTGATTATAATATTAAAATTGAGAGCTCTCAGACATCCTTTAGGAGGGCACAGTTCACACCTTTCCAGGACAGGGCAGAGCTAGCTACATGGCACTATCTAACCTGGGAGCACAAGGGCACATTAAACTCTGCAACAGTACAGCCTTTCCTGGGAATTCGGTCAACTTACTGAAGCCTTAAAATATTGACGGCTGGTTGTCATTTTCAAGAATTGCCGATCGTAACCTTAGAGTCATACTGGCCACGCCAGATGCATCACCAGTTTCATGACGAACATGATCATCAATCCCCTTTTTTGCATCTGGGCAATACAAATGCACTTCGAGAAAGCGACACTTCTTCGTGACTGCTACGAACGTAGAATTTCAATTTTTTAAATTATATAAGCTTGCTTTCGCACCACTAATGCTTACTAGATATTGGCTCGTCTTATAAAGCTTGATTATTAGAGCGCATCTCTTAGGCGCCCGTTTCCGGCTTCAGCGGCGTCTTCGTCACCGTCGGCGTCGCCGTCGGCGTAACCGCAAGGTCACCCCAAGGTCACGTGACCCCAAGGTCACGTGATATCCAAGGTCACGTTACCCCCATGTCACGTGACCCCCAGGTCACGTGACCCCCCAGGTCATGTGACCCCTCAGCCACGTGACCCCCGAGGTCATGTGACCGCTGACCCCAGGTCACGTGACCCCTCCCTCCCCCGCCGAGATCACGTGACCCCCCCAGCCACGTGACTCCCTCCAAGGTCACGTGACCCCTGAGGTCAAGTGAACCCCAGGTCACGTGGTCACGTGATTCCCCCTCCCTCCGCACCTTCCCCCCTCCTCAAGAGCTGCGCTCCAATTCGGCATTACAGGGAGTTGTAAACGGCTTTCAATTTTTTTAAAGTAAATTAACGTTTATATACATCAGGCAATTGAAAGCGGTAGGACGAAATTCAACAGAGATATCAGTTGCACTTGCTATCTCATTGATATCAACAATAATCAAAAACAGCAGTTGAAGAAAGCCCTGAGGCACGTGGCTATTGACTGGTAATAATGACAACGATCATATTAATGCAAATCATTCTAATTGTGACTTATTTCTGCACTGGAAAGCTAGACAACTGAGAGTTTGAGTGTGTTTGCGTAGATCATCTACATTTCACAGCATGCAAACAATTTTAATTTATATGCATGCTCAACGATGAAACCAACCTTCATTAATCCGTTATTTCGGCAGAAACACGCCGTTTCGTATTCCTCACTGCAGCCGTGAATACAAGTTCCTTACGATTGCAAACCGTATACCTTTAAGAAAATGCCGTAGTTCTTAATGTTAATTAGATTATAATGACAAATGTTTTGATCGGTTTCGAGATCACATCACCCCTTGAACCTTATGTTGCGCCAAGTATAATGATAGCTTAGACCAAAAATGGAATGCGACTAATTCCTGCTCCGCACTCTAGTTCGCGGACTACACATTTTGTAAAAGCTAGCATTTTACGTTGTAAGGACTATCTCTATGTGCGTTTTATACAAGGACTTGATTTTTTCACATGGTTCATTATGACGCGACGAAATATGTGAATGACAGAGCGTGTCAATTATAAATTTTGATTGAATAAAGTTTTTTGGAAAGCTATTAACACAAGCCTCTCTTCGAGATATGCTTCGTACGATTTTGTTTTTTCTTTTGTACAGAGTAGGCGTCAGGTGCGGTATATGCGGCGTTTGCGGGGTGTGTCTTAAAACTGCTATTAAATGATTTTGTTTATTTTTAAATGACATTTGCATCCGTGAACTGTACACCGGATGGTGATTATAGACTAAAATCTACCTACTGGTGTTGTCTTGTTGCAATTTCAAGATTGTATTTCAACCTACCGTATGTCACAAATGAAATGCCAGCAACTTTGGTTTTGAGAGGGAGAGATAATAGACGGAGTATATTGGAGAAATTAGTTCCGGCTTAGACGTTGTCTTACATGAAGAACGCAGATGAGTATTGTGTCCGTCCAGTAACGTTACTAAATTAGCTTGAAATTAAAACCCTTCTGGCTGTAAAGTATTCTTCATCACACAGGTAGGATAGGTATTCTTGACGCAAACCATTCACACTTAAAAATTCACAAATTCACATGTTTGAACCAATTCAATATGTTTGAACCATTTTATTAGTCATTGTGCACAATTCAACTCTAGACTAATTTCTACCACCTTGACGATAGAAAAAGAAAAATGTTGAGTCAGAGATTTAAAAAAAATAATTACATCCGTTTAGCCTTCAAACATTAGGACTTAACATTTGTGTTACTTTTCCCAAAAGAAGAAGATAGTGGCGTTAACTTTATTCAAATATCTCCGTTCTTGAGGCTTTACAGTGCTACTCCGCCCAATTGTTCATACTTATACCTTTTGACTGAGCATCATTAGCGTCGCTCAAGTGGATGTAACCAATCATCACCATTTTCCTCATTGAGCGAAGTAGACTTTTAAGGCACATACGCGTCGAAAAATATCCTGGTATTGTCGTCAGTGTTGCTTCTTGCAGCTGGTGTCTGATATGTGATACCTGTTAGTACCGCAGAGCAGGTCGTAAATGAAATCGCAGCAGGTGGTACTTTTTCCAAGCTGGTCCTCGGGAACGACGACACTGCATGCATCTTCTGCGTAATTCGACGGTATGTGTTAGACACTGTCCTTGTATCTATTTCAAATACGTAAATTGTGGTTGTTTTATCCTCTTTAGAAATAAAAACGTTGCATGATTCATGCAAAGAGAGTCTTCACCTCCTTTAAGTATACGTCCTTACACCCACACACTTCTGAGAACAACGAAAGGTAAAAAAAAATGTCAGCTTCATATAAAAAAAGTTTGTGAAGGCATGAAACTGCCTTGACGTCTTCATTTTAATATGTTCCCTTTCTCTCTGCTGAACAACCTCCTACAAATTGAATCCTAGGCCGAACCAAAATGTGAGCTTTTATGTTCTTGCGTGATTTTTATTGTGCTTGCCCTTTCTTTTACAACTCTTTTTTATATTAGTGATTTTGTTGCGGGCAGCAGCACTGTTAAGCTAAAGTATTGTAACTTATTTTTTCGGCCCTATCCCAAATTTGTATTGCCGTCTTACAAAAACATTTATCAGTTGCATTGCTGAAAGGACAATGAAAGCTAAATCTTTGATGGTTCCTAAGAAATATTCTCTTGAGAGATGTCTTAGATATATTATATTATGCTATGAATGGAGCTACTGTTGGGGATACAATCGTAAGAAAACGCAATGGCAAGCCAAATGCTAAAAGGCAGAAAACGTCAATTTAGTATACGTCTATGAGCAAATAGGGAGCCTCTGCAACTTCACAAGGGCGCTCTGATTTGCCGTTATAGCGCCCCAACGGTGACATGGTTGTGATGCCGACGGAAGCCGCACAGACTACTCCCTTCCTTTTTCTTTGAGCCCGCTGCCTGCAATGGTATGCTTTCCAATTGTTGTCGCTCTCAGACCAGAGTAAATGTTTTGTGTCTTACCCTTGGAAAACCTACCCGCTTTGCGTTTCTGTACATGTGTTCTGACGTGATTTTACTCGCCGGAGTAACTTGGGTCCAATAGTGTCCGCAGGGAATACGGTAACACCCCGTCATGGTGTTTATTTATATATGCCTCTATCTCCCGTGAGGTGGTGCTTTAATCTGCTTCCTTGAAGCGACCATGTGTACGTCTACAAGGAAACTGCTATACTGGGGTAAATCAGGTCACAAATACACTCTAGTATAATTACATTTTAGAACTAATTTTGTTATAAAAGTAGTTGATCACTTGGAATTAGAAATACTAGCTAACAATGTGCACTTTAAAAGTTCCCTAATTTGACAAAGTGATGAAATTATTTTGCAATTACTTTCCTTTTCATGCTATTCAATGATAATATAGTACTTTTCCGCACCGAAGTGAAGTTCTAAGTTTTTGCGACGATTCAGAGGGATTTGTATACTATGTGCTACACATTGGCCAGCTCAACTCTCTTACGTCACGCCACTGCGGTGGCGCTGCTGTCGGCACAGCGCATGCGCAGATCTTCCCCCCACGCGAATCTGTTTTCCGCGCGCGCGCGGTGCCCACACTTGCTGTTGGAAAACACGCGGGCTTGGCTGTAAACAGTGTATTGATCGATACGGAACCTTACCTTCGCCACATATAGAGATTTCGATTCACCTACTTTAAATTGGTGTACTAAGAAGATGAGGTTACAGCATAATTCATGACAGGTATTTCATAATTCCTGCGGCAATAATAAAGTTATTTGTATTATTTTCCTTCTGGGTGGGTAAAACTTATGCTGCTTTCATAGTGGCGTTTAATTCTCAACACCGAACCGGATCCGAACGGTTCCGTCGTCATAATTGCGTGAAACTAAACAGAATTTTCAATCAATCACTTCCGCAACAACATCGCAAATGTGTTTCAACCGACAGCATGAATGAAACGTAGGAGAGATGCAACACTGTTTGTTTAGCGCTGAAATAGTGAAATACAAGTTCAACCTAATGAGATACATGCAGCACTGTAAAATATTCAATGTACACTTGTAAATTATGTTTGTCGTTTCTCTCCATCATAAGACGGGAAGACATTGCACTTTTATGTGGCACCTTTTATGTTCCCGTGTGCGTGTTGTGGCTCTGCCTGTTGTTTCAGTTCTGCACAAACGGTTGTGGCTGATGCCTTCTAAGTCCCACGTGTTGGCAGAAAGGAAGGGATTCAGGTGCTTAGTGTATTTTTGAGTCTCGATGATTTAATACTGCTAGGATACCAGCGTTGCAGAATTTAAAAAAAAGTACTAGTTTTTTTTAGAATTGGTAAAGTATAATTAGAAATTGTTCGAAAATTACAAACATTACCATCATTCATTTACAGGAATTGATTTCTGCCGAAATTTGTAAATTACTAACGGACAGCAATCACCCGTGTCAGTCGTGAATGAAATGGATATAAGGACTAGTTTTCGCCCCATTTGTCAAGTAGCGCTTACTTCATAGTGTAGTGAGTGGGCATAACTGCAAATAGATGGTCGCTGCTGCTACCGTTGTTTCCAAAAGTGCATGAAATGGGTGTGTGCTTTCCATTGCCGTCTTTAGTGTAGAAGGATACGCGCAGACTGTACCGGCATTCTTGGTGTGTCGCGTGGTGCTCAGCTTAGCTGAGGTTTGGTTGAAGAGGTTACTGGCCGGTTTGGCCAACGTTGGGATTGCGAAAACTGTATAATTTTGTGTGGCTCCTTGTTTTTATTAGAGGAATTGAAGCGACTAAAACGATAAAAACTTTGTTCTTGAAGGGATTTTTTTTTGTTTGAACTGAATTCCTCATTTACCAACGCGGTAGTTGATGTAACAGATATTTCAATATTTCGCTGTCTGCCTACGCAATACTCTTGCTAAACGTCGGCTCTTCCAAGTGGCGCCGTGGTGTGGTCCTTAAGAAAGAATGCCGCGGTGCCACTTGTTTTCCCCATGCCTTTTAGAATGCTTATGAAATGTTGATTTAATAATACAACCTCCTTTTTTCTGATAATGTGTATGTTTCGTCTGTGGTTGATTGGCTCGCGGCGTTCAACATGACAAATTCACTTAGCTGGTCTGCACACTAACTCGTCTCACATGCAGACTTACATACACGGCATTTAATTTTATTCGAAAAGATTTATAAAGAAAAAGTCGTGAAAGGTACACAAGCGGTTTGTCGTGTGAGTCATACGGCCAGCGGTACATGATACAAGGGCTGGTCATTAAACCTTGCATAATAAACTAATATTTGTTAAATAATATAATTATTAAAAATAAACCGATGGTTCCGATCAGAAACTTGCTGGGCCTCATCAAAACCAGTAAACAAAATTTTCTAATGGATTTTTGCACATAAGAAGCGCTGATGTGTGCCTAACTGATTACCTGTCGTGCAACGTGCAAAAGGCTGGTGGTGCAAACCACGCGGATAAAATATTATCATTTGCGTTTTTGCACCGGCAGCCTTGCGCCTGCTGCACGAGTTGTAAGTTTAAAGCACCTCGGCGCTCCTTTCTCAAATTTGCTGATTTAGAGGTTGGCGATGACGCTCACCAAGTTTCTAATTAAAACCATAAGGTAATTTTCAGGTATGAAAATTGGTAATTAACTGAAGATTAGTAATTACCACAGGTAATGACAATTACCACCTCCACCTATAAAATGAACCCCTGACCGGATAACTCACGTGCAGAGACCGAAATAGTGTACTTATCACTGTATATTTTAAGGTAATATGTTAGAATTAAAATATAATCATGTATATAAAGATTGCTTTGCATATTCCACGCAGCGCAGATACTGAACACAAACCCAGTAGTTAAGAAGTTGTCGTACCATTCACGTAGAGGCTCCTGCTGACTGCGCATTTGTTCGCATCCAGGTAAGAGATGTACAGATGAAGCGTGATATTTTCTGGAATATACGGGTTGAGAAGAGCTTATTTTATATTTACCATGCACAATGTTTTTTTTTGTTTGTTTTTCTAGCTCAACGTATTTCTCTTAAGAAAGCCGTGAAAGCTACACTTATGGTGTTTTGCAGATGAGTTATATGGCCAGAGGGACATTGTATATGGGCTAATCGGAACGATCAGTCGGCTAATTAAGAAACATTTGTTAAATAACTTTTGAATGAGTAAAAAAGAACATTAGGTTCCAATTACAGATTCGCTCAGCGTTATCGAGAAACACAATTCAGTTTTCAGAGAGACATTTAGCACGTGAGAAACGCAGCAGTGCGCTAAAGT
Organism: Ixodes ricinus; assembly: GCA_037355805.1. NCBI lineage: Eukaryota > Metazoa > Arthropoda > Arachnida > Ixodida > Ixodidae > Ixodes > Ixodes ricinus. Next base: position 80,263 of record JAZHYW010001779.1, on the reverse strand, counting down.
TAGCACGCGTGCAGCATGAGCAAGGCTACCGGTGCGACAAGGCGCCCGAGTTATTTCTCCGTCTCTTATCATAGCCCCAACTTTTTTAACTGTTGCACCAGTGGTAGACATAGCGCACTACTGCGCTTCCCACGCGCTCAATCTACATCTATAATATATTGATTTCTTGGTTTCGGATGACGCTCAGCAAGTTTCTAACTGGAACCATATGTCTAAGATTACTAATTGAAATTATAATTTAAAAAAAAATATTTAATTAGCCGACTGATTGTTACGATTACCGCATATACTATGTCCCCCTGGCCGTATAGCCCACCTTGACGAACCACATAAATGTAGCTTTCACTGCTTTTTTCTAAACGTATCTAGACATATTAAACAGCAACAGCGTGTATATGAAGCCGGCCCAAAGCAAAACACTCACTCAGAAATAAAATGCATGAGCTATGGTGGATTTTCTAGTAAATATAAGCATTATCCAGAGAAGTCTAAAAGAAATCACTTATTTTAATGTATGCTAAATGTTCAGCTAACGTTAGTATGACGTAGAAAATAAAACAAATAGCAACCAGATTAAAACCGATTCCCGGTAAAGCCGTTTGTAGGTTAAATAGTTGGCAGGCACTGTTTCTTTGACTGTAAAACTTTATACCCTCCAATCAAAGCAGGCAATTTCGTGTGCTCCTTGCGCAGAGTGTGCAGTGCTCATAGAGCCGTAATGACTGTCTCGGATTTAGTTCAAAAGGTACAGTACGTAGTTTTTGTGGGCAAACTTCTAACAGGTGTGCTAACACCAACGAAGGACTCACGGTGAGATTCTATTAAAGAGAGTGCCACAAAAAGAGCGGAACTTCAACCTAAAGGTAATCCATCCCTCTCAAGTTTTCCCGACCCCTTCCTGGTGCACAAGACACTTTTCATTTTTTGTGTGCAATAAATAACATGCACAAACTGACGCCTTTTCGTTGACCTGCTCTACGGATGGGTACATTGCTAGAAGCTCTTAACGCAAACAAAACAACAACAAAAAACTTTTTTTAATGTTTATGTATTGGTAGGCACTAGACTCGACCGGTTAGGTGAGTGCGCGTAACGAAAATACTCTACCTGGTAAAAGACTCGGCGACAACGTTCCCATTCCAAGAAGGAAAAAATAGAAGAAAAAAAAACGACGGTTGCCTATTGGAGTGAACGCTGTCGCTCTGTGTACACTGGATCCTATGTTTAACTTTAAAAGTCTGATCGCAGCCGACGCTACGGTTCAATGGAGCTAATCAAGATGCGCCAAAAGTACATAATCACGGCTTTTGCTGTTCTCGTAGGTTGCTATCACCAGCTAAACCAATCACACAGACGCAAAAAACTCAACGATGTCCTTTTGGCGCTTCTTCGCTTGGCTACATCGGATACACGCGTAGGCTGTCCTTGGACTTGAAGGGGAAGCCGAAGCGGTTCCTAATTTGAGTAGAAACACTGAAATCATCTTCATTTCGCCTCCAAGATCACATTTATCGATTTTTTTGTTTTAAATCGTTGCGCGCAGGCTGCAGAAAATCATTTTCAAAGTAACGCTGAAGTAACTCTCCTTCCCGCAGCGCGACGTCACATCCAGAGTTTTCGGAATCTCCGCTCTCGCCCACCTTCAGCGCTTATGAAAGGTATGCACGAACACTTTTGCGATAATCAAAAATAGGTTAGTAGAAGTCGTGACGACTGGTGTCAGTGCGGGGAATTATACCTGGCAATGCTTGTACTTTCACGCGCTGCCCACACGAGCGACAGGTGCTTGGCGACCGAAAGATCTGGCTATGACGTAACTGACATGTCGGACGTTTTTTGTGTTTCCGTGCGTTTAGTTACATCTTCGTGAAAAACGAACGTGATATCCAGATTAACGGGATAAATATACTCTAGAATTTGTCTCTAACTCATTTATTTTTCTGCAAGAAGCTATTCAGCTTCTATTAAAATTGAAACCAAGTATAGACAATTCCAAGCACGGCGCCCTGATTGGTGCCCCATAAGTGCAAGGACGTGTAGCTTACTCGTGAACATAGCTTTGGCAAGCTTTAAACTTGCACGGGCTTCTCCGCACGCGCAAAGACATAGGCGGCGGCCAGTGGCCTTACTTGCAATCGTCTCTAGTATAGCAATACACAGAGAGCACCATGAGTTGTTGTGTGCTTCAAGTTTTCAACTTTAAGTCGCGTAGGCCCTAGCGCTAACCGAACCTCGCAGGCACATTATAATAACTCTGATCTACTTGGTTTCACTCAAGAACAAACCTAGAGGTTCATAATCGGCGACAGTATACTCACGGCCGTCGGGCTGAATGTTTATCTGATTCTTGGCTGTATATCCTACAGTGGACCCTAGCGTCATCAGTGCCTCACTGCAAAAAAGCCAAGTATTATAAAATATGAATGAATTAATTAAAGGATATTCGTTCATAGAGTGAAACAGGAAAGCTTGTATTTCTTACAAACGTCAGCGTTTATCAAATAAAAATAACGTCTTTCTCGTTGAAAATTTGCGTATTGCAAAGTGCGTATACATTACATTGCCATAATTAAAGTTAAATTTTTTTTTTACATTTCAGTCAGAATTTTTATTTTATTCAGCGGCTCTAAGGAACATTTTCATATTTATTCGTAATGATGCATTGGTGGTAATTGTTTATTTTACATTCCTGACAAAATGTCTAGTTGTGTTAAGTCTGTGAAAAGCGTAAAACTAAAAACGACAACAATACTGACGTCAGCTGAATTCCAGTATTGCTTCATGGTCACAAGACACAACTTTGATTAACTAGTAAACTGCTTCATATCAGCTAAATTATTAGTTGAAATATTCCTTAATCGTTACAAGCTTCTGAAAGTTTTTTTATTTCGAGACAGAATAGTAGAATAAAATATATTGTTTCTAAGCGCTTTGTCAACCTAAGCTAAGAGTCTCGTCTCCATTGCGCATGTACTTAACAATTGCCTTTTGGGTTTTGGGTGTGCATACTATTTTTCAGAAATCCCGTGATAGGTAAACACCCAAAAGATAACTTATATTGCTCTTGCGAGGCACGAGGAATTCGAAAGACAAGGTATCATTTGCGTGCGTCTCAGGCGAAGTACACAATTTACATAGAAATGAAAATTCCGATGACTTAAGCAATACATTTGGTATACTTTGTTTGCTCCTCTACAAACTGTTCACTTGAGGCTTATAAGCCACCGCGTGAGTTGAGGCAAAGACAAAGTTGGTTCTGTATAGATTCCTCAAAAAATAAAACCAGGAACCGTAACTCGTTACTCCGACATAAAGTAAACAAATCTCGTTATCTCTAACCAGTCTCCACAGCAAGTTAAGTTTATTTCTTAGTCTCAAAAAACTAACCAACTGCAGAGGAACGCGCCACGCACAGTGTGCTACTTATCAGCGAGTTAGAGAGATCAACGCAACAGAGGGTTGACTTACGCCGAGTAGTTTTCTCCGTACTGAGCCAAGGTTCGATATTGTCCATCCTTTTCCGACTTCAATTGAGTGTGCCTTAAACACTTGGATGTTCCAAATGCCGGGTCCTTCTCATAGTTTCTGTACAGCACGTACCAGGTCTGAGTGAGCGGGTACACCTGTACGCGTAGGTGGCCGTTTCAATAACAAACCCGAAGTTCTGTACTCGGAAGAAATAAACTCTCTGGAGTTGGCTCGTTAGGACACAATAGCACACTGTTGTGCTTGGGTAAAACTCAGAAAAGATGCGGTACATTGCGAGATCAAAAAAGCTTCCGCCGAGTACAGCGTGCTTGATTCTCAATCGAAACAAAGTTTGTAATACAAAAAAAAAAAAACCTCTTTGAAAGGTGCATTAATGCGGTGTATGCGGGTGAGTTAGTACGACCAGGGGACATAGTATAAAGGGCCAATACTTACGATAAGCCGAATACCTAACTTACATGTTTTAATGAAATTCTGAATTGGTGAGAACAAACATATCTTTCTCAAGAAAAACCTGCTGAGCGTCATCTACAACCCCTAAATCAGGTGGTTGAAGAACTTTAAGTACGTGGGAAGCGCGTGGGTGCACCCAGTCACCTTTCGCGCAACAGGCGCCGAGCTGGCCCTGGGAAAACGCGAATTATTAGATTATGCTCCGAGTTTTCCCGCCACTAGCATTGCGCCTGTTTGGTGCCACCCGCCCTCCCCCCTCCTCCCCCGCAATTGCCACGTGCCTCAAAATCGTTGTAGAATTGAATAATTTGTTGGTTTTAGAAGACGCTCCGCAAGTTTCTAATTGTCACCTTATGTTTATTTCCACTCATGTAGAAGTAAATTCAAATTGTTCAGTTAATTATTCCACTTATCGTAAGGATTGACCTTCTAAATTATGTCCCCCCTGGCAACATAACGCATCTCAACAAACAGCATTAGTTTACCTTTCTAAGATGTTTTGAAATAAAGCAGGTGTTATTAAAATCAAGACCTCCATATTTCTTACTAGAATATAATTCAAGTTTTCGGCCTCTTAGTCATCTTACTGCACCAGAAACACATTAACTGCTAGAACTTCTTAATGCGAATAGCATTCTTTGGATACTTCACGCACTTTTCGTCTATGTATCTATCTATCTATCTATCTGGCTATCTAACCTCTTACGCCGCGGGTCGATAAATAAATAAAAAAGACCGGCGCCGGCTGGGATTCGAACCGTTGACCCTTTGATCAGCAGGCAGACGCGGTAACCACAGAGCTATGAAGGCAGTCATTCAACGCACTCTAAACGGTTGTTTATATCTTTATCATAGACGCTGCAGCGCTGTCACAGCTACCGGTGCGCGCGCGCCATGCACGAGGGCTCATTCCGCCTCGTGAGGCTGAGCACGGCCGCTAGCTCACCCTCTCCCGCGCTCGGGAGAGGGTGATGTAGCGGCCGTGCTCAGCCTCACGAGAGCGGAATGAGCCCTCGTGCATGGAACGCGCGCGCACCGGTAGCTGTGACAGCGCTGTAAAGCGCGTCCTATGGTAAAGATATAAAGAACCGTTTAGAGTACCGTTGGTTGAGACTAGCTGAGACGCCAGAAAGTCTGGTCGGTACCATTTTGAGTGTTTGTGCGTATGGCGCGTGCTTTGCTCGCCTTCCTAAGTGACACAAACGCACGTGCTGGGCTGCGGAGATCGTGCGCAGGGCTGTGAAAGTGTCAACAAATTTAGAATCGCTCAAGAGTGGGCTGGCGTATCTAGAGTGTGCCGGCCACCTGACGAACGCGCATAACTCCGCACCGTTTGATGCTATTCGTATTAACGTAGATAATCATTCCCAAAGGATGGGTTCTGCTGATTTTTTTAATAAAGATGACTTCAATTCGATTTAGAACGCCAATTTAGGAATACCAAATAAGAGGCTGAAGTTGAGCTAGTTGGTACATAATGCAAAAGTAAACGGTCAGCTAGAACGAAAGGGACAAAGCACAGACAGTTGATAGTCAGCGGTGTGTATGTCTCTGTTTCTCCCTGCCTGTGTTTTGTCCCTATTGTTCTAGCTGACCGTTTACATTTGCATTACGAATACGCTTAGTGCAACACGTAACGATGTGCTCAAGGGCGAAATAAGTTTTGTTACAACATATTTTTATGAATATTCATTTCAATTAATTTCCTATTAAACAGCGAGAAACTGTGTGCACCTCCACATACCTTTGATGCGTCTTGGTAAATTTGGAGCTTTAGGATTAAGCTCCGGGTAATGCGGTGTTGCGCTACATCCCAGTAGAATCTGGAGGGCGGCCAACGTAAAGACAGGCGACATCGTAAAACCCCTTAAAACACTAGGAACTGTTGAACGCTATGGGGCAGCGCTGGTGCTCTTTTTATAGCTGATGCGTAAAGGGAACTTGTAATTTAATTTTTATTCGATGCGCACCTGGATTTTTCTCGTCAGGTGTTCACGGTCACAATGAAAACAACTCGATATACTGAAGTGACAGCAACCAGAGATATTATTCATATTGGTAACATTAATCTGAAAGCTGTTCCCGCATGTCTGTATGAATGATATCGCTATAAATAAAAACACGTCACCTGTAGAACGACCCGCATATGAGCCGGAAAACTTGGGGCTCACACTCCTCGAGGATTGTAACTCTGAGGTTTGTCTCCTGATTCGTCTGTAAATGACTTGAAGTTTGATGGACAATCTTTTTCCTTAAATGCCTTGGTAAAACAAGAAAATGTTGACAGGAACATTTTAGTTAGTTACTTGGAAACAAACTCATAATGTTGGGTTCAAAGTCGAGCTACTCGTCAGCCAACGCTTCTGGCGTGGCGGTATTTCTTGGTCTGCCTCTCTCTAAATTCCGGTATCTAGTTCTCCATAAAAAATTGCTCCCTGATGATGATGACACAGCTCTAGTTGCAAGTTGCAATTTATGTACAGCTCCCACTTTTTTGACAAAAACATCATTGAGAGTCGTGCGCTCAATGATTCCAAAGCAGTTCTGAAAAACTACTCACTTCGCAGAAAAAAAAGTAGATTCCGTAGTAGTTTGTACCAAAGGGCGTAAAAGAAAAATAATTTAGGTTGATTATAATTGGGTCATTATCACCTTTCAGTAAAACATTTTTAATATTTTAATGCTACCCCGATTCCAAAATTTTGTAAATCCGTCCGTGCATTTCCTGCTTAGTTTAGGAGGAAAATATACGTTACAGTCCCTAACGTCCGGTGGCCTATACACCAAATGGAAAAATTGGCGTTTGTCCGCTAAAGTTAGCGGAAAACTCACGTCTTGTGACAATCTCTAATTTCATTTTTATCCTAAATTTAGCTGCGAAATCAACGTCATATGACATCTACATTTCACTTTTGCCGCTAAATATAGCGGGGAAATTAACGTCATGCGACCTATACACCAATGCAGGTTTCCCGCTAAATCTAGCGGCAGAAATCGATGTTAAGTGACCTGGTATTATGTGACCTATGCAACAATTCAGTTTTCCCGATAAATTTAGCGGGGAAATTTACGTCACGCGGCATCCAATTCCCGTTTTCCTATTGCAGTCTTCCCTTCCCCTGTTTTCTCTTCCCACCCATCCCTTCTTTCTAGGGTGCCCTCCTACTCTAGTATTCCATCCCCTTAATCTCCCTTTTTTTCCATTACTCTTTCTCCCTCGCTCTTTCTCTCTTTTTCTTCCTCCCCTTGCTTTTTTCTTATCTCTCTCCTTCCTCCTCCTCCCCTCTTTCCTCAACTCTCCTTCATTCTCATAAAGCGCCCTTTTTCCTAATCTCCCTTGACCTCTAACCTTTCTTCCTCTTTTCCTATCCTACTGTGGCCCCCTTCCCCTCCTTCCCCCTCCCTGGTTACGTGACAAACCAATTCAGTTTCCCGAAAATTCATAAATAGAGAGATTCTTTGCTCCCGTGATAACTGCTCAATATCTATCAAGCGATTGGAATAATCGCATCTAGATACTACATTTAATGCAGTATAGGACTTTGAAGATAAAAGTCGTCTCCAATTTTAATTATGACTGTATGAACTAAAATGAAATGCTGATGTAAATTCTTCACACCTATTAAATCCGCCCACATTGCAATGATATAAAACGTGCACTGCGTGTTCGGTGTTAAAGAAAATTCAATTTGGGCGCGTCTTCAGGTTTCGGTTTCTTATCGGAGCTTATCTCCGCGTCTGTAATTCTGCTCCCGTGGCCAAAACGAGTAATGGGTGCGCCGGCACGCATCCCACGTAGAAGAGTCTCGATAAGAAAGCACCCAGACTTCCACATTCTTCTTCACGTGGGTGCTAGCGTAAAGCCTCTCCTTTACGTGGAATGGGTTGCTGCGCATGCACGGGTCTCGTTTTGGTCAGGGGGTCAGGATTGCTTGCTTGCTTGCGCGGAGATGCGCTCCGATAAGAAATTGAACCCTGGAAACGCGTCCGAATTGAGCAGTTTTTCAGAATACCGTGGAATGATGCGCGTGCCTTATTTCATTGTAATATGGATGAATATTGTAGTTTTGTATTCTTTTCATTAAGTTGGAGAACTGATTTGCACTGTACGGGTACAGACATATTTATCTTACAGGATGCTGGAGAAGATGGGCACGAATGTCTTGAAACGGTTTATGACGTTTTACTTTTTTATATTTTATTTTAGGTCCTCTCCCGTCGACGGAGGATTAAGTGTTACACAAAATAAGACCAAATTTCTTTCGCCCATGTACACACATGTTTAATTGAAGTGAGATTGCTTCGCTGTTTGTATCAAGGATATAATACTACGTCAGTGGTCAGAAATCTGGCCACTACAAAACCTTGGCGCTCAAGGTTTCACACCGTATCAATTCAGGCCATCCGCAAGCTATGAAAAACAGAAATGGAAAGTGTGCCAGGTCCCCTTGCACGAACTTTCACCACTTAGAAGCTCTGGGCTGCCTGAACTGCATCGAGATTGATGCACGTCAAACTATACTTTGTGCAAAAACCCTTGCTTCCGTCCGCATGCATGCTGGCCTGTGCAAGTCAGTCCCTCTTGAGTTCCTACCGAAGTATTTTTGGGACCAGGCGCCTCACCTGCGGGGGTGATATGCGCTAAATTGAGTGTAAACAATAGTTAGGTATTTGTATAGATGAAGGGCCTTAACCGTCCCTTTCCTCACCACTTCTATGCTTTCCAACCAATGCAGAAATAATGCGGCATAAGATGACGAGTAAACAAGCTTAATAAAGGGGCAGAGCGAGGGGCTTTACCGTTTTCCACCGTCCACACGGTATCGCCAACCCGTGGAAAAAATCAAGGGAGAATCCTAAACGATGAAACTAATTCTCTATTGAAAATAACCCTCCAGCCCTAAAGTGTAATGGGACCCTTTTAGCCCTTCAAATCCGTTCTACACAACTAACCCTTCAGCACTTCAAACTATTTTAGCACCTTCAACTCTTCAGGTCCTTCAGACCCCTCAGCCCTTTCGACCCCCTCTGCCTATCAACCCTAGACGCCCAAATGGCTGCGAAGATTGATCAAAATTAATGTTGTTTAAAACTTCATTGGATTTTATTTTAGATATTCAGTTTTACATTCAGAAAGGCAACAAAGTCCAACGGGTCAAACCTTGGCGCAGCAGATGTAGACAGAACACTGTTAAAAACACACACACACCAATCTACGGATAAAAGACGAATACAAAATGTCCCGTCTTCCAGCGTAACATCCAATGTACTGTTTTCGGTCGGAAACATGAACTGTGCCGTAAAAACGCAAACGAGGTATTTAGGTAATGAGTGTCGATTTACCCCATGACTATAAAGAACCCGGTGAATGCCGAAATTTCCTCATTTGTATTGAACTTTATTTCATCGCGAGAGCACATAACTATGCGAACCGCAGCAAGCAGCGCACGGAGGAAGACAACCCCTAACATCACGCCAATCAAGCGATTCGATTCAGCTCCTGTGCCACGCTTTGGAAAACAAATTGAGTACGGCATGCTCCGGCTTCAAGACTTCAGCCACTGTTTTTCAAACAATGTATGCATTCAATTCACCACTTTCATTAGACAGCACTGTGAATCTGCCCCTCTCTTGTGCAGAGCGAACTCGTGCGCTTGTTTTGCAGACCAAAAGGTGCCATTGGGCTAAAGAAAAATTGCCTTTTTTGACATTTTACGAAAATTCACAACCACATCTTGGGTACAGGAAGTTAAGCCGTTACCCCATTAAGTTTTTCGAAGACTCCACAACAACCTGTAGCTTCGTTTGGGGATTTGACGCCCCTCACGCCGGACGCCGAGCTATGCCTAACCGGAGAGATTCAGGTGAATGAACAGTATATGAATAAAACAAACATAAGGAAATGTAGGAAGAAGTTTTAATTTTCATTTTACACAATGGCGCAAAAGGGAGGGATACGTCAGTCAGCACAAAAAGACGGCGTAGCCCAGTGTAACTGATTAGAAGCTAGCTCGCTGACATCCCGCTATGGAGCATCTGGATCACATCTTTATTATATCGGTTTCATCGGAGAGAATGCGGCCTTACTTTGACATAATATTTCAACTATGACCTTATTTCCTCCCACTAAAGTTACACCAGTGATCTATTTTGGTTAGACGTTTGATCGGAGTTGCCCAGTGTGGTACACGTTCCCCCCAAAAGTAACGAAAGTTCGTTCCTGGTTGTTTCAGATTTTTTGGAACCCGTTCCCGTTACCGTTACAAAAAAGAACGTATCTTTACATGTACGTTACATTTGAATTTAGCTGATTGCCATCATTAGTTAGATCGAGCAATGATATTTTTATCTATCCCATGATATGGCAGCATATGAATTTTAATGCCGTAATGGAAAGGCAACTGGTGAAGAGAACAAGCAAAAGCAGAGTTTCATTTTTCGATATATTCACATTTAAAAAAATCTCAGCATTTGACCATATTCATGTTTGTGATGCGACATTGAGACAAGCCAAATGTACAGTTACCTCACGTTGCACGAACGTTTTACAACAAACTCACACGTTTAAATCTAACAAAGTCCCCTGTTCGAACTTAACAAAAGTTGCTTTTCGGCGTTGCCCTCCGCAAGACAAGCAAGTAAAGAAGAGTGTAGGGCTTTTCGAACGTCAGTCTTGAAAACTACAAGTCCTTCTTCGTGAAGGCTGTATTCGTTGTTCAGTTTGAAGGTGGGCACAAGGAGGGAAGGAATAAAGGTTATGTTTTGTGTATCTTTTCAGTGACCAATGTTTGAGATACAGGGGTGCGTTTGATGTCTGGTAACCTGTTCTTTTGTTGTAACTATAGGTCTCTTTGTGGAAGTTCAGTGATGGCTGTAGTAGGTCCTAAAGCGCTATTTGGAACTACCTGAGTCTTGAATAGATGAAAAGATAGGAACAAGCGCGAAATCATAGAAGCCTTCCACGTGGCTTGAGGCAAGTACGGCACGTGCGCCAGTGATCCGTCAATTGAACTGAACGAAAAATTGAATATCTTAGACACTCCACAGCATAACTAGGCGGACACCAGCACCAGCTTCAAGGTCCCCTCTTACACCCCAGAAACAGAACATGTATCAAAACAGGAAACAACACCACAAACATCGAAAGTCCACGCATCTTTATGAAGACATTTTTCGACATTCTTCAGATTTTAATGTTTTTTTTGTGTTATTTTTTTTTAAGCTCACGCATGGGAAAATTTATGCAGGAAAAAGGCGAAGAAATAAAAGAATAAACATTTGTTTGTCTCCGCTGTGCGCCCATTCGAGTACGTTGTGTTTCTCCTTATCTCAATGTAACTCATTGTTTTCCTTTCATTTTCTTGTCACGCGTTTGTTCTGTAGAACTTCGCAGCGCAGCAGATTTAGGCAAATGGCAAAAGAAACAAAGTTGCGATAGATGGTTGTGTTTATGCTTAAATTTATTCACATATCTAAAACAGCAATAGAGTAGTTTGCATGATGCTTCCAGACTATATTTGCTTAGCATTAATATGAAACACCGATATATTACAATGTAGAGCCCTGGGGACCCTAATGGCGTGGTATAGTATAGTGATGCCATAATACCTTCAACGTGACAAAGGTCTGACTAGTATTGGGGTTTACTAAACTCTCCCAACCCGTCAGACACATAGATTAAACAAAATGAGATATACAATATTTTGTTTGTCGATGCTCAGATGTATTTACATATTTATAAAGTAATTGAATAGTTTTGAAATTCGACAGTATATTTCAATATTAAGCACTCTAAATTCAATCGGGATTTTGACATTGTAAATGCAACGAGGTGATGCACTTCGTAGAAACTTTTTTACATTTAATATTCAACCAAGTTGGCTAAAAGAAACAGTCTTGAATAGATTAATTGAATAGACTCTTCCTCAAGCCATGTGGAAGGCTTCTATGATTTCGCGCTTGTTCCTATCTTTTCATCTAACATTGATGGATAAAACAAATAGACAGAGACAGAAACGTTTTTTAATGTGAAATGATATTCACAAATACATTACCATAAATCTTCAGAGATGCCCCAAGGACAAATTTAATGCAGTCATTTTAAAACTTCCGACTTCCCAGGGATGAAAAAAAGATTTTTTTTAGATACGACGGCTTGTAGCAGACAGCAAAGTGGATATAACGGTGAAGGGCAACAACGGTGCATTTTTTTCGTCAAGCATACAATAATATTCTTAAAAATAGGGGCATTGTTCGTATGATAAATCTGTGATGCACAAAATGTGAGGTGTTATATTCGAAAAATTTTGATTGACCAGATCCACGCAAACAATACGGTGCATATTTATATGGTGCTTGTGTCGCACTTTTGTGGGATATTTTTGTGAAACAGTCTTGCGCAGCAATGTTTTTTTTTATGTGAAACGTTTTTAGGCAAGTTCACAGGGTTCTGTGAAGCCGTTGCCGAGAAGCTCGACGCTGATTGGTTGGTGGGACAGCTCACGTGACCTAAAAATAACCTTAGAAAAGTTTAAAAAAGTAACAAAAAGGTAAAAGAAAAAAATAACCATTTTGCTACAGAAACCGCTTATCGATTAAGCCTGAAATATACACGTGCAAACGCAATCTCCCCAGCAGTTTGCGATATACTTTTATGTAGACCTATAGGAATAAACATATTCTGTGTTAAAATATTTTATTAAAAATATTATTGGGGTTCCTACGAAAATCAGAATTAAAATTATATTCATAATAGAAACAGCATAACTCACACTGATGAAGAAAAGATGATTGAACAACACCAGCGTTCGTGTCGCCCAGTCTTTTCTTCGTGTCATTCGCGCAGTTTACATTAAGCATTCGTACCAACTTGCCTAGTTATCTATACTGTTAAGCTTAAAATTATATCATGACTTATTAGCAGGACGATAGTGGATGAGCTGCTGGTGATCAACCCAAAAATAGATTTCGTCACCTTTGTGAAACCAGTCCTTGGCCATACGTTCTCGCGGATGCCTGCGAAAACGATTCAAGCTGCTTCAACTTGCTCCTGCAAGGCTGCACAATACTTTTAAAGGAGAGTGCCTTCTAAGGACAATCATCTCAACTTTCCCGTGCTTTCTCTTCCTGCGCCCCACGCTCGCCTTTGATGCTTTCCGACATGCTTTTGATGGTTTGTTCGCTTCCTATCCCCGATCACCCGCTCTATACTTAGCTATTCCATACCCGCCACGATAGCGGCCAATAGCAAACAGCCTGCTTCCGATGATTGCAAATAAAGTGCAAAAAACTGCCCTATTTTTAAAGTGTGATCGTTACATGAGTTCCGGCTTTCCTGAGATCTGATCGGGCTCAGAGGTTCATTGGTGGTGAAATATACGTAACGATCAGCTTGCTAATTAACCAACATTTGATAATTCCCTTTTCGTTCATATACATGTATCAGCCATGTTTCAACTGCTTTCTGAAGAAAACATTACTACAGAGTAGAACCAAACCAATTTTAAAGTTTGTGCAAAGACCATGTGTTTTGGGATACTAATCCATCTTTTTCCTTCGTGTCTTCCGCGGCTGGTTTCAAAACTAGCTGCACTAAGAGCGCATGATTTCTCATACTATTATACACCGCCACTTTACTTACTAACCAATGTGCCATACTTAGCGGTACTTTACCCTCTTATTGTACCTACTTCCAAAATTGGATTGTATGAAATAAAAATACGGCTGATTAACACCGTACAGTGGGTGTTAATAGGAAGTTTTTAAAAACGTTCCGAAACCGCTACAGCTGGCTACCCTACCGTGCGAGCACGCGTTGAAGAGCACGCTTCAAAGCGAAGCTCGATCTTACGGTAGCGTGAGTGACGGTTGACGATAGCGGTATGCTAAGACTCTCTAATATCAGCTAGCCCAACGAAACGACGGCCGGAGTAGTAAAAATTCTCCGTGCGACACAGCTGGCGACGTAAGTCGTTGGGGACGACACCCACAACGGTGTTGTGTTTGTGTGTGTGTGTGTGTGTGTGTGTGTGTGTGTGTGTGTTTTTATTCTGTTATTTTTGTCAATTTACCGGGTTCTTTTTTAGCTCCAATTTCGGATAGCTTCAATCTTTAGCAGAAGTGGTCAACATGGCGCGTAGTTTCTTTGCACGTTTAACACTGGTTCTTACCCCAGGAGACCGCAGTTTTGTTCGCAGTTGTCCTGCGCTCATAGCCTCAATGTCTAACACCGCGCCTACTGTCACCTGTTCCGTAGCTAAGCGTTGCCTTTTTTTTCGTTCTCCTGTATTCCTCCTGACTGCCAGTACTCGTCGTCGCGCTTGAGGTAGCTGCCCGAACGCTCCTACGGTTTTCCACAGTCACGGATTGTTTAGCGAGTTTTAAAGCATCTGCTGCAACGTTCCATTCGTTGCTTTTTCCGTGGTGCATAGTCTTCGGGACGTCGTTTTTTTTTTCTCAAGTTCTTGACTCAGATATTACCCAAGGCACGTAAAGTGCTCGTGTTGAATGGGGGCGTCATGTGTATATATGTGCATGTAATGCGTGTTCTGGCCTAATATGACCGTCAGGACGTCACTTGTCAGCCTCGTGACGTCACTCGTGACGTCACGAGGGTCACCGCTCACGTCACGAGGGCGACGTTTCGGCATTCTGCCAAAATTTCATCGCGCCGAAACGTCTCCGCGGTGCATTATGGGACGTTTTCCATAATGCACCGCGTGGACGTTTCGGCACGGTGACGTCACGGCACCGCTCGGGAGGGAGGAGCACGAGCAGGGAGGAGGGGGAGGGGGAGGCGGAGGGAGGAGGAGGATGCGAGGAGCATGGGAGGAGTAGATGAGGTGGGAGGAGAAGAGGGTACGGATGAGGAGGAGGTGCATACTGTCCCCTCCGTACCCTCCCCTCCTTCTCCTAAAGAGCTGCGCTCTAATTCAACATTACAGAGAGTTGGAAACATCTTTCATTTTTTTAGCTTTAAGACCAACCAGACTGTATACACGCACCACACTCCCAAAAACGTCCGTGCGTCTACTTTCCACGCAACACTCGGAGAGCCAATCACCCCAACTTACAGAGGCAGCTCAGCGAATAACGATGCCGATACTTAAGATTAGACCAAAAAACGCAGTCTGAGTTGTGACATTAAGCAATGCAAGCGTGACGTTTTGCATTGCTTAATGTCACAACTCAGGCTGCGCTTTTAGGTCTAAACATATGTTTCGGCATCGTCATTCGCTGATCTGCCTCCGTAAGTTGCGGTGGTTGGCTCTTTGAGTGTTGTGCGGGAAAGTAGACGCACGGACTTTCTTAGAGTAGCTTCTGTGGCGTGATCGATAGAAGCACAATGACCATGACGGAGTTTTTTTTATTTACAGAAAAAAAACCTGCTTCGCCGTGAGGCATTATTGCAGGGGGTAGGTTTCATACAAACACTTTTGTTTTAGAACACAAGTAATACACAAAAAACAAACAAAAAACAAAACACTTTTTATGGATCAATAATGAAATTAAATTATTATTATTTATTGATACTACTATCTCCTTCGGGAGATGTGGTAGGAGGGGTACATAATGTTGTATAAAGGCATACATTTCTAGTCATTTTAGCACACGTGAATAAGGCAATCAATGTCATCATTATACAGTATTGAATAAAAAATTAAAGCAAAAAACAAACAAACAACAAAAAGAACTACAAGAAATACCGTCAATCGCAGGAGTTACAGAAACTCCGGAGGTTAGCAATGAGTGATGACTCAGATGAAGCATTTATTACATGACTGGGTAGGGCATTCCAATCATGAATGGTCCTTGGGAAAAATGAGAATTTAAATACATCGACCCTACAGCTGTATTCTTGTAATGATCTACAATGAAAATTTCGCGTGGGGTAATTATGAAGAGCAGGAGAAATATATGTAGAGGTGTCAATATTAAATCGGTTGTTTAGTAGGTCGAGCAAAAATTTTAATCTTTGAAACATGCGTCTATGGGTTAATGGGCCAATGCTGGAACACACATATAGTTCGGAAACCGGGTATTGTCTCTGAAATTTGTTGTATATGAAACGTAAGCCTTTTCTCTGAATGGATTCAAGTAAATTTATGTTGGTTTTAGTAAACGGGTCCCAGACAACGGACGCGTACTCTAATATAGGCAGAACAAACGTTTTATAGGCTGTTAATTTTACATCCGATGAGGTTTGCTTTAAATTTCGCCGTAGAAACCAGAGCTTAGTTAATGCCTTGCGAACAATGTACTTAATATGGGTGTTCCAACGCAGGTCGTTTGAAATGATTACACCGAGGTATTTATAGGAAGTTACTTCGGCTAGGGCAGTATTGTTAATGGAATAATTATAGGAAAGAAAACTAGTTTTGCGGGTTATATGCATTCGAACACATTTGTTAACATTTAGTGACATCTGCCACGAGTCACACCAATCGTGGATCTTGGATAAGCAGCTGTTAAGTAAAGTCTGGTCACTAACATCATTTACCTCAGTGAAGATAACAACATCGTCCGCAAATAAACGTGCACGCACAGGAATGTTAGCAGTGATTTCGTTTATAAAAATTGAAAAAAGTAAAGGCCCAAGGACTGACCCTTGTGGAACGCCTGATAGCACAGGGACTGGCGTGGATGCACTAGAGTTTATCTGAACGTACTGTTTTCTTTCTAGCAAGTAATTTTCAAGCCAGGAGTAGATGATATCGTTTTGCACGATTGATTTAAGTTTTAGAAGCAGTTTACAGTGTGACACTCTGTCAAACGCTTTGGCGAGGTCAAGAAAAATTACATCAACCTGTTTAGAACGATTTAATATTTCAGCAAAATCATGGACGGTTTCAAGTAATTGCGTCGTGGTTGAAAGGCCATGACGAAAACCATGTTGATTCACGTTAAAAAAATTGTGATTTTCTAAATACGCTGCCAAATGTTTAAAAACAACGTGCTCTAAGAGTTTAGAGCAGTAAGGAAGCAAAGAAATTGGCCGGAAGTTCCCAGGCAAGAGATGGGATCCAGATTTGTGAACGGGAACGATCTTGGCAATTTTCCATTCTACAGGAATAACGGACTCCGACAATGATTTTTTAAATATTAGATAAAGATATTTTGAACACCATTCTGCATAGCGAACCAGGAACATATTTGGAATGCCGTCGTGACCAGCAGCTTTTTTTTGTCGAAAGATTAAGCAACGCTGAAAACAGTCCCTCGGGAGAGATAAAAATATCGGGTAACACTGATAGGTTGGGTGACAGGTTTAGACAAGGAATAATGCCGTTATCTAAGGTGAAAACAGACGAAAAATAATCATTGAAACATTCAGCGATGGCACAGTCATCCGTAACTAATCTGTCCGAAACCATAAGTTTGGAAATGTCTTTTCGAGCCGGGGACAATGACCTCCAAAACTTATCGGGTGATTCCCGAAGGAACGTGTGCAAAGTTATATTGTTATACTTATGTTTTGCAAGACGAATCGAAGCTTTCAGTCTTGTACGCATTTCATTGATATTTAAACGTCTTTTGCCCTTCCTGGCACGATTGATTTTCCGTTTTAGATGTAGGATATCGCGAGTTATCCATGGATTATGTTTTCTGGTAACTTTGATACTCGTTGGAACAAACCTTCGTAAACATTCAAGCACGGTTTCTTTAAAATAATTCCAAAGGATATCAATAGAAGAACCATCAGAACACATGTTTGAAAAAGAATCAAACGACACCTCAAGCGCGTCAAGTACTGACTCGTCTTCTGCTTTAGAAAAATTAAACACACGCCTAGAAATCTTCTTTTTACGTAATGAAGGACGAAGTGTTGAAGTAGAAAACTCAACGAGTACCATTTGATGATCGGAGATCCCATCCACCACTTGGCAGTCGTACGCACGTGCCGCAAGTGGTTCCGATAGAAACACGAGGTCTAGTGTAGATTGAGAAGACGAGGTGATTCGTGTTGGACTACTAACAATTTGAAGTAGATTGTTATTATAAACCAGGTCAACTAGCAAGGATGAATTAGGGCAATCACTGCCACTACACATAGAATCCCAATCAATTAATGGTAAGTTAAAATCACCAGCCATAACAAGAACCGGGTATTTTTGTTTAATCTTAAAAACAAAATCAGCAAGAAGATCAAGAACGGATGAGCAAGCATTTGGCGGACGATAGACTACGCCGAGGACGATTGGCGGAGTAAACCCGGTAAGCTTTAGCCATAAACACTCAATATCAGGAGCGTCATCGATTACATCAAAATCCAAATGATTTTTCAGGATAACGGCAACGCCCCCACCACGTGATTCGCGATCGTTCCGAACAATGTTATACGATGGGGGAATAATCTCCGAGTCATGAATAGAACTATGCAGCCACGTTTCTGTTACAGCAACAATGTCAGGCTCGTGATCATACAACAAACACTCAAGGTCAACGATTTTGTTAGCAACACTTCTGGCATTGACGTTTATTAATTTCAAAGATTTCGAACAAGGTACGACGTGTCACGGTGAAATGGCACTTTCAACAGACGCCATGGAACGTTCTGGTGTAGAAATACGAATTCTGGTGTCATTTTCCGTGTCCCACGTGTAAGACAAGTTGTTGATTATCAATTTGTTGTAGACGAGTTTTACCCGTCACCCTGCCTCCTGTTAGCTTCTGCACTATCCCACAATTTTTTTCGAAGTAAGCGTACTTGTTTTGAGTAGTCGTCGGAGATAGAAATTTCGGAACCTTTCAGTTTGTAAGCATTCTTAAATAAATTGATCTTTTCGTTAAAATCACGAATATTTAAAATCACAGGCCTCGGGCGATTTCCTTTGTTATAACCAAGCCGGTGTATCCTTTGAATGGTGGTGACATGCACATCCAATTTACCAACAAAAACATCACTGCAAACGTTCTGCTTCAGTTGGACAGGGGTCTCTTGGCGATCTTCAGGTATGCCGAACACAATAACATTGTTCCGTCGACTACGATTTTCATAGTCATCAAGCTTCTTTCCCATTTGAGAAACAGTCACTCTTAAGTCAAAACAGTGTGCATGTGAAGGCAGCAGCTTGGATGGCTGCTAAAAACCCTTTCTGCTTTTTCATCCAGTTGGTTACCATCACCGGCGCGTGCCTCCCCGTCTGCTTTCCCGCCTGTACGGGAACGTTGGAGCATGAGTCTGCAGCCGACGTGTGTCCGCCTCTGGACACGTCACCCTTCATCGACCAATGTTTCCCGACTTCACCACTCCTACCCTGTGACACGACGCTGGATCCCCTCATCAAGACAGCCGCTCCGACATCGACAGTACTGCACGAGTGCTTTATAAGCGGACGTTGGAACCCTCTGCTCTCCAGTGGGCATGTGAAGGCAGCAGCTTGGATGGCTGCTAAAAACCCTTTCTGCTTTTTCATCCAGGTTAGTTCTGCTCCATCTCTTTATTCTAAGAAGTCTAAGAACGTCTGTTTGCTGCTATTTCCATGCCCACATGCCTTGGTCTCTGCTTTTGTCAAGTGTTTTTATGCGTTGCGGAGTGCTTTTGTGTGTTCATTTTCGCGGCATAAAAGTGTTCATGATGCGAAAATGATTCTTCTTGGCGGAGACGTGGAGCGAAACCCAGGCCCCACAAAGGAAGATACGACTAAACAGCACAATGAAGTATTAGCCGCCATTAGGGGTCTATCTGTAGATCTAAACGAGAAACACGACACACTGTTGAAATCCATCGATGAAGTAAAAGAAAACCAGAAATTGTTGGATTCCAAAGTGTCCAATTTAACAACTAGATTAGTCGCCCTTGAAGAAAAAGTTAGCTCTCTCGAGGGCCGTGGTGACGAATCCAACCTACAAGACTTTGTGATGACGACAGTTAGAAGTGAAAATGCCGCCCTAAGATCGCGATTAGACGACTACGAAGATCGGTCTCGTAAGGACAACTTGGTGTTCTACGGCATTAATGACTGCAATGCAGAAACATGGGCCATCTCCGAAGAAAAAGTGCGGACAATTATCTCCAATTCTTTCGGTATCCAGCTACCTGTGGATGGCATTTCTCGTGCTCACAGGCTTGGAACGTTCATAGCTAACAAATGCCGTCCAGTGATTGTGCGCTTTGCGTCTTTCAAGACCAGAGACACTATTTTTTCTCAGAAAGCTAAACTGCGTGGTACAGGCATTTCCGTCAACGAAGATTTCTGTAAAGCAACACGTGCGACCCGGAAAAAGCTTCTGGACTTCGCTAAAGCCAGCGGGCAAACTTTCTCCCTGAAGTACAACAAAGTAGTAATCGACAAAAAAACTTATACGTACTGCCCTATCACTGATAGTGTGTGCGAGAATGAAATCAACAGCGAAATGCCTTTAAATAATTCCAATGTTTCTTCTGGCGCATCCGCCAGTCAGCCGTCATCGTAGCTAAATGAGACTGCACGTACTACCCCATTCACACGGGAACTTTCCTTCTTACACTGTAACATTCGGAGTGTCATCAACAAACGCGATGCGTTATCATCGCTCATCGACACATGCCTTGCCGACGTTGTGGCTTTGACTGAAACGTGGCTGTCCGCCAAAGTAAACAGCTCAGAAATTCTAAATTGCGAAAAAACGTTTATCTTCTTTAGATGCGATCGTGGTACTAGATCTGGTGGTGGTGTTTTGATCGCAGTTTCTGACGAGTTGGTTTCTTTCAATGTTTCGCTTGTCTCTCCACTTGAATTGGTTTGCGTGTGTATCCGCATAAATCACAAGGATGTAATCTTCTGTAATTGTTATCGGCCGCCTAATTCACCTGCTGGCTTTTCCTCGGATTTATATGATGTTTTGAATAAAATACGTGTAAGGTTCCCCGCCTCACCCATCTTTCTCCTCGGTGATTTTAATTTCCCTAACATATCCTGGAACACACCTGTTCCCGTAATCGGTAGTGGCTCGTCAGAAAGCATTGCCTTTCTTAACACATGCTCTGACTTCAACTTGAGTCAGCTTGTTAAAGTGTCGACCCGCACCACGCAGTCCAGCGCTACTGTCCTTGATCTAGTACTCACCACACATCCGGATCTTGTTCAATCACTTTCGCTTTTACCGGGCCTAAGTGACCATTGTGTTATTCATTTTTGCATTTCCAACATTTTGCCTAACAGATCTAAGATCATAAAGTTAATAAGAGACTATAACAGAGCCGATTTCACTTCAATCAATGCAGAACTCGAGGCCTTTTCGCACGAGTTCTTTCTGAGGTTCTCAGAGAGAACTACAGAAGAAAACTGGCTTCTGTTCAAATACAAAGTAAATCAGTTAACCAACCGATACATACCTCTACGCAAGATTAAAAATACGCAATCACCTTGGTTTACGTCATCGTTAAGAAGATTGTTGAATAAAAAGAAGCGTCTTTTTAGGAAAGCCAAACTGTCAATGATTCCGGAAAGATGGGCTGCCTATCATCGCGCGGAAGATGACTACGCACGTGCGCTGTATCTTGCTAAGGATACTTTCTTTCAAAACACACTTCCATCGCTGCTCGAAACCAACCCGCGCAAATTTTGGAATGTGGTCAACGGTGAAGAGAAAAAGCCGATTGAATTGATTACTGATAGTGAACTTGTCGTTCCGAGAGAAAGCTGTTGTACTGTTTTGAATTCTGCCTTTTCATCGTTTTTTACTGACGTTGCATCGCCTGTGTTTCCCAATACTTCCGCGTATGATTTTTTTCAAATGGATTCTGTAGTTATTGACTGGTATGGAATATGTAAGCTTATTCAAAACTTAAAGCTCTCCTCGTGTCCCGGTGACGACGGTATTAATCCCAAATTGCTAAAAAACACTCAAGTTTATTCCTCAATAATACTGTCAAAGATTTTTTCGCAGTCGTTGGAATCATCTCTGCTCCCGGACGACTGGAGGGTGGGGAAGGTGGTTCCTTTGCACAAGTCTGGCAGCACGCATTGTCCCATTAATTATCGTCCCATTTCGCTAACCAGTATACCGTGCAAACTCCTGGAACATGTAATTTACAGTCATGTCGTACAGTTTCTAGAATCAAATTCTTTTTTTAGCGTTCATCAACACGGCTTCAGAAAAAATTACTCATGCGAGACTCAGCTTCTATCCTTTACTAATGATTTATTCTCTGCTGTAGATAGTTCATCAACTGTTCACTGCATTTGTATAGACTTTTCCAAAGCTTTTGACACTGTCTGCCACAAATTGCTATTGTACAAACTAAGTAAGCTTAATCTGGATCCTACCGTTTTAAAATGGATCGAATCCTTCCTGTTTAACCGCACGCAATTCGTAACCGCTAATGAATTTAACTCCTCTCTGTGCCCTGTAATGTCTGGCGTCCCTCAGGGGTCAGTGCTAGGGCCCCTGTTGTTTCTCATCT
Organism: Ixodes ricinus; assembly: GCA_037355805.1. NCBI lineage: Eukaryota > Metazoa > Arthropoda > Arachnida > Ixodida > Ixodidae > Ixodes > Ixodes ricinus. Next base: position 57,933 of record JAZHYW010001779.1, on the reverse strand, counting down.
ACATTAACGACTTACCTATTAGCATTTCCTCGTCAATAAAATTATTTGCAGATGATTGTGTCATTTACCGAAACATTACGAGTCCTTCTGATCATGTCATTCTTCAATCTGACCTAGATAACATTTCTTCTTGGTGTGATACTTGGCTCATGAAACTTAACACTACTAAATGTAAATTCATGCGAATTTCACGTCATGCCTCCGATGCTACACCAACAGTTTACTCACTTAACGACGCTCCCTTAACCCAAGTTAGTTCATACAAATATCTCGGCGTTCACATAACTGATAACCTTTCTTGGCAAACTCACGTTGACCACGTAACAAGTAATGCAAATCGTACTCTCGGGTACTTACGCCGAAACTTTTCTTTAGCCCCCTCTAGTTTGAAACTTCTGCTTTATAAAACGTTGGTAAGACCAAAACTTGAATACGCGTCATCAATTTGGGACCCTCATATAAACTCGCTCATTCTTAACATAGAAGCCATCCAAAATCGTTCTGTGCGTTTCATTTTTTCTAACTACTTCCGCACTGCCAGTGTCACATCAATGAAATCAAACTTAAACTTGCCAGAGCTCGCTTTACGCCGCAAAATATTTCGTCTTTGTCTTTTTCACAAAATCTATCATTTTAACCCGTTTCTCAGTGACTTGCTTTTCCAGCCGCCTTCATACATCTCTTCCCGCAACGATCATCATTTCAAGGTTGGCGTGCCCAACAGCCGAACCAATTTGCATTTTTGTTCGTTCATTCCCACCACATGCAGTGACTGGAACCACCTCCCCGCCGCCATCGCTTCCATCGCAGACACCAACCTGTTCAAATCTGCCATTTATAACCATATATTGTAACCCTGCCTATTCATGTTTGCTTTTGTTGTTAAACCTTTTTGCCCATTCCTCTCTGTAATGCTTCGGCGATTGAGAGTAAATAAATGAAATGAAAATGAAATTTAGCTCAGCAACACTAGCCTCGTAAGCCTGGAAGGACTTTGCCGTGTTATTGACCTCATCAATGGTGGCCTCAATAGCAATAGTCGCTTATTCACACCTACAAACATTTCCTTAACGCTTTGTTGTTCCTTTGGCATTTCTTTGATGTCCTTGGCAACGTCCTTCTGGCTTTTTAAAATCTGCTGAATGGAATCCTGCGTATCAGCTATGCTAGCTTTATCAGGGCCGGGGTTAGTTTCCACGTCTCCGGGCAGTAATAACGACATCTTTACCGTTCGAACACATTCTACAAGGATGCAAAGAACAGTGCCGGGGCATGGCAGCCCAATAAGGCAAACATAGTTACTCTTAAACTCGTAATAAATTGACTTATTTTTACTAACCTGCGTAATCAGGAAGAGCCATTTAGTCGTCATGCTCCGACATGCGCTACCATGCCCACTGGCGAAATCCAGTCGGGACTCGGCTTTTGTAGGCGATGTCGCTGCTGCCGGGAACGGTGTAGACGTCACGAAGCCACGTGGGCCCGTTGAGTAGTCATCGTAGCTGCAGGGTGAGTCAGTATCTTGACGCTGCACTTGAGGCGACGGGTGCTGGCCAGGTGTTGGAAGGCAACCGACCGATGCTAGCATCAACTGCGTAATCAGGAAGAGTCATTTAGTCGTCATGCTCCGAGATGCGCTACCATGCCCAAATAAAAACATACTGTCTATAAAAACACTACTTAATTCAAAATTATAAAAAAAAATTTTGCCGCAAGCACATCTTTCGGCAACCTTTTCCACTCTTCTATGATTTTCGGAAATAAAGAAAAAGCAAAGGTGTCGGTGCGGCAAGAGTACGGTCTAGTCTTCTTTGGGTGATCTGCTCTTTCGGACACATAAAACGGTCCATGTAAAAACACATCTCTGTTAATTAATAGTCTATTGTTGTAGATATCATCTAAAAATTTCATCCTAAACAATTTTCTACGCTCACTGAGTTTCTCCCAATGTAGGGCATGTTTCATGTTAGTGACACTCGCTCCAAGTTCGTAATAGTTTAATACAAATCAAGCACATTGATTTTGTACCTTTTCAAGTTTGTCTATTAAATAATTTTGGTATGGATCTTACACAACTGAGGCGTATTCCATACACGGACGGATATATGTAAAGTATAAAGTTTCTCTAATTTTCTTCGGGGCTTGCCGAAAATTTCTTCGTACAAAATTAATCATTCGTATTGCCCAGAGAGCTATCATTTCAACATGTCCAGTCCACGTTAAATCATTAGCATAACATAACACCTAGGTATTTTACATTTGAGCTAGGTTTAATAATTTCATTATTTATCATGTACACAGAAGTAGTGGGATTTTTTTCTTAGTAAATTTAACATGCACGCACTTTTTAACATTTAGGTTCATTCTCCAATTTTTACACCCTACAGAAATTTTATCTAGATCACTCTGTAAAGTATTAATATCGTTAAAATCGTTAATTAATCTATAAATAACACAATCATCCGCAAATAATCGAATATATGATTGCATGCCAGAAATAATGTCGTTTATATAGATCAGGAAGAGCAGAGGACCCAGTACCGAGCCCTGGGGGACACCAGACTCGACTTTTACATACTCAGATTTTTCCCCACCGAGCACGACACATTGCCCTCGCCCACTTAGGTAATCTTTAATCCAAGCCAGTACGTTGCTATCCAGTGACAGTAAGCTAAGTTTATAAAATAACAAATCATGATCTACAAGGTCAAATGCCTTTCGAAAATCCAAAAAAACAAACAATCCACTTCGTCTCTAGAGTCAATATCTTCAGCAAGAAAATGAAAGTCATCAACAAGTACTGTGTTACAGGATGCTCCAGTACGAAATCCGTGTTGATCTCGAATAAGAAACTTTTCGACGTTTAGATGAGCAATGAGATTACTATAAATGACATGTTCCATTAGCGTGCAGCAAATGCACGTCAAAGAAATAGGTCTATAGTTTTCCACACAGTTTTTTGCTCCTGACTTGTGTATTGGCACCACATTTGCCATTTTCCAATCAGATGAAAGCTTTTGTTCCAGTAGAGATTTATTAAAAAGAACACACAAGTAATTTGCCAACTCTTCAGAACAGTTTTTCAATATAACCGGAGAGATGTTATCCGGTCCGATTGCTTTCTGGACATCAAGTTCTCGCAACAGCGAGGCTATACCATTATATGTTATTTCAATGGGTGACATGACATGTTTAATTTTTTGTCTGCACGTTTGGGTGACAGCACGATGCAGCAGGCTTAGAAAAAACAGATTCGAAATATTTATTCAGATGCGTTGCCTTTCTTTTTTCATTCTCGATAAGTTCATCGCCTACTAAAAGAGGAGGAACAGATGTATCGTCCTTTTTATTTGCTCTTACAAACTTCCAACATTTTTTAGGGTTCATTTTAAGTTTAGTTTCTAACTGCTCGTAATACGCGTCTTTGGATCTTTTTATTGTAGCTTTAAAAGAGTATTTATGTTTTCTAATCTCACCCTGTTGGATTCACCCCCCCCCCCCTATTCTTATATCGAAGGTATGCTCTTCTTTTTCGTTTGATAATCTGTTTCACCTCTTTTGTCACCCAGGGCTTATTTTTAGTTTTTGAGGATTTTACTCCGGAGGAATGTATTTTCAACTAGGTCATGGATTTTACATTTCAACATGTTCCAGAGTGCATCAATACTAACGTTATCGGATTGTTCTAAAAAATACGAAAAAAAACTAACAAGTTCGCTTCTTATGGTATCATATCGTCCTTTATCGTAATAAAATATTTTTCTTGCTTGACATTTATATTTATTTATTTTTGGATGAACCAAATCAGCTGTCACAATCTTATGATCAGAAATGCCTGGTAGCACACAAACATTGTCTATGGCCCCCGGTAGGTTGCATAACAACAAATCCAATACATTTAACAGTCTCGTTCCCTCCATGACGTATTGTGTTAAGTCAAACATTTCCACAATGGCACTCAATTTAGTATGAAGCGTGCTTCCTGAGTAGGTCGCCTTGCCGTCCTCCCAAATTAAATCGGGAATGTTAAAATCTCCGCCCAGAAGGACATACTCTTTTGAGGCCGCAAGGATCAAATCAGCTAGTTCATCTAAGCCGTTACTGTTCTCGTTTGGAGGACGATAGTATACACCAACCGATAAATGTTTACCGTCTAAACACATCTGGCACCACGCTGTTTCTATAGTTACATCTGGTATTGGCAAAGGTGTAGTCGGAACACCTTTTTCCACAAGGACGAACACGCCTCCGCCGTGCGAATTTCTATCCTTTCTGTAAACAGCATAATTATCTGGAAATACTTCGTTTGATCCTATAGTGTCATCCAACCAGGATTCCGTCCCCAAGACAATCGTAGGTCTGACCGTTTCGATTAAACCCATGAATTCGTCCACCTTATTTTTTATACTGCGGCAGTTAATAATCATGACTGTGCCCACGTCCGTGTTTCTCGTGGTCACAACAGTCTTGTTTGCCCCTTGTATGTCACGACGATTGGAATTGCCTAGGTATGCTGAACGGTTTGCGCCGTTATACTTTACGTTTAAGCTTCATTGGATGGGTGCCTGGTTTGATGTCGATGGAATATCGATAAGTTCTCTAGACTGGATATCGTCGACCTCACGCACATTGTCAGATTCATGATCAAACATAAAGCACCTATCGTTGATATGCAGTCGGTCCATTCGCAACCTGAACCGGCTGTTTTGCGTTTTCGCAAATTCCACTAGTTTCCTTCTTGCCAGCTGAACTGGCCTAGAAAAATCATCACTAACAGCGAAGCCACTATCTTTAAGCCTGTATCCGGAAGATAGGACCGCTTCTTTGTGTTTAAAAAAACAAAACTTAACTACAATGGGCCTTTTTTTAGCTCTGTTGAACGCTCCAATGCGATGTGCCCTATCAATATTGTCCGGATTTATCTTTATGCCCATTGTTTTGTCGCAAAGATCGATAATGCGAGATTCCGATTCAGCCCACGTTTCCTTATCTTTATCTTCCAGTCCGAAAAATACCAGATTCGATCTACGTGAACGATTTTCTGCATCATTGCAGCGCGATTTTAGAACAGCGAGTTCAACTTGCGCAGTTTCCAATTTTGAATCGTTATTTTGTGCAACCTGTATATCCGGCTGAGAGGCCCTAAGCTCTCTTTCAAGCGTGCATAGCTGTTCCGTTAACTCAGATACTTTTTTGTCTGCACCAGAACGCCCTTCTGAAATTTCCCTAATTTTCTGGGCTAGCTCATCTTGTAAATCCGACTGGGAGGCGTTCAGTTTTCTTTCAAGCGTGCATACTCGTTCTGTCAACTCTGATACCTTTTTGTCTGTATCAGTACGCGTTTCTAAAAGGTACTTCGTCTTTTGGGCCAACTCATTGTACTCAGTCTGCAACTGTTCAACAACAGACTGTAGGGTTGTTATCGTCGCATTCAGTTCCGCGTTTGTCGGACCAGGATTTTCTTCCACATCGCCACAAAGCTTCAACAAATCCAAAAACGCTTCAAAACTGCTTTTGGGGACGGCAGCAGTACGAGACACAAGTTTTTACTCTTTACAGAAGGGTATTCAATGTTAGTACTAACCTGGATAACAAAGAAGAACGGCATGTAAGATGACCGCATCGTGGCAGTGCAGCCGTCCCCACTAGCCGAGTGCAGTGGTGTTTCCTCCTTTATATGGTGAAGCCCAGTTGATGCCGATGTTCTTGGTCCGTCGTTGCCACGTAGCGTGTAGTCTGGAAGGTTTAGCCATGCCGTGTTCTTTCCGCCGAAGTCTGCGTCAGCCCGCGCTTGTCCATGGTGATTGTGAAGCCTCGCGTTTTCCTCGGCCGCTGAGATGACGAGTGGCAGGCACGAGGAATCCGGCACGTCATCGAGCGATAGCAGGAGCTGGATAACAAAGAAGAACGGCATGTAAGATGACCGCATCGTGGCAGTGCAGCCGTCCCCACTCACGTACTGTATATGATGTTGGCCTAATCATGCACATCCGTAACTTTTTATTTTTATTTTTACGACTAATGGCACTTAGTACACACACCTATTCTGAATTATATTAAACGTGGTCAGTTGACCGAGGGCAATTCTTTTTGTGTCTGGTGGCCTCATCGTTAATATCATAAAAAATATAATTGAAAGGGGATGTATGCTTCTGAAACAACTCAGCATCTCGAGTGAGCTCAATTTGTTTCCCGTGTGGAATGGGCATGTCGTGACTTCAGAATTGTACACGACAGTATTCTCGCGGACGGCTTAAAAAACGCCGGGTGTGGTTTATTATGTTCAGGCTTCTCGCTTCGTGATTTGTTTTTTCGGCCTGCTTATAAACTAAAGCGGCAGTCTCATTGGTTCCGGAGAGACTGGGACTCATCACGTCCTGCGTTTTTAAGCCGTCATTGAACATATGTGTTCTGAATGCTCAATTTGCATCAAGCACAATAGATCGGCCAACTCCTTCGCGAAGATTTAGCGAACAATGCACAAAATTAAAATCGCACCGCTTTTCTGACCTGGACATTTTCGACATGTGCTTTCCTAGAGAGCAGCTCTTGGGCGCCCGTTCCCGGCTAGAGCGGCGTCGCCGTCGGCGTAACCACGCGATGCATTACGGGACGTTTATCATAATAAAGTCACACGTGAGGTCACGTGTGACGTCACGAGGGTTAGCCTCATGAGAGTTGCGACGGTTACCCTCACGAGGGCTACCCTCACGAGGGCCACGAGGGTTACCTCACGAGCCCTACTGAAAAATATTATATGAATTTATTTCTGACACGTTTATTGGACACCTTTTTCATATCAGAACTTATTATTTCATATCAGTTTCATATGCCGCATATCAGTTACACTAGGCTAGGTGGCGCTAGGTACCGCCCAAGTCATGTGCTACAAAAATATTTTTATTTACTCACGCCACCATGTAGCTGCATTACGCATACCACTAGCATCAGCTGAACATATACATTGAGCGCATACGCATACACGGCACAGCAAACATGAATACAACAGCATAGAGCCACTGAATGAGCTGCGCTTAGAGTATCGGCACTCCGTTCCCTGACATTATTGTGGGCGCCGTCATTTTGGCTCGTATGCAGAGTAGACGCAACTGCCGATCGTCATGATTCAAAAGTGTGATTTCTTCAGCATTAGATTCGGTGTCAGGAAGCTCATCTAATATTGGCTTGCTCTGTCGTGAACTGGTTAAACATTTGTGGAGGACGGAAAAGCGTTTCTCGTGATTTCAGAAAAAGCTTCAGATAACTGGCAACCATGATTTGAAGACACAATATGGCCAAGTGTCGTTACTCTGGAGCGTACCCAAGCAGCACGGATTTTGGCCAAGCAATGGCCAATGTCTGGCGATGGTATTTTGGCCAGTGGCCAGAGAGGGCCATTCATTGGCCAATGCTTGGCCGATGGCTGATGGCCAGTGGCCACTGGCCGGTGGCCAGAGAAAGGCCATTCATCGGCCAATGGCTGGCCACTGTCTGGCCACTTGGCCAAGCGACCATTGCCAGCCATCGGCCAATGATTGGCCAACTCAGTGCTGCTTGGGTAGCTTATTTAGTGGCACTACAACAGCACACCCAATAACTACTTCTGAGCTCTGCGTTTCCGCCTTTTATGCAGGTCGTTTTGTGAGTACGGAGCTTTTCGGTGACCACCTAAGCAATAAATAATATTCTCAACATGTTGGATTTTCTTCAGTAATGTCATACCTGTGAGAGTGTTCTGAACGGCTCAGGGGATGAATCTCTTAATACAAAGTCAACGTTCATGCCGTAGTTATTTGAAAGCCAGGAAATCAAGCCGCTCCTCCGCGGTTCCAAGCCACGTGTTTGTTTTCCCGCGCGGCACGTCGTATAATGAAAAAATTATATGAATTTGCTTCTGATATGTTTATTAGACACATTCATATCAGTTGGCAAATGTTGCATATCAGTTATTATATGTCGCATATCAGCTTTGGGGGTATTTCATATCAGTTTCATATATGGCATATCAGTTTTTGGATATTTCATATCAGTTTCATACGTCGCTTATCAGTTTTTGGATATTTCATATCAGTTGCATATGTCGCATATCAGTTCTTGGATATTTCATGTCAGATCTTATATAGATTCATATAATTTTTTTCAGTAGGAGTTACCCCCACGAGGGTTACGAGGGTAACCCTCACGAGCGTCACGAGGGTTACCCTAACGAGGGTCACAAGGGTTTCTCTCACAAGGATCACGAGGGTTACCCTCGCGAGGGTTACGAGAGTCACCCTCACGAGAGTCACGAGGGTTACCCTCACGATGGTTACCCTCGTGACGTCACACGTGACGTCACGTGTGACGTCATTATAGGAAGCACGTGACGTATGACGTCACGTTTGACGTCGCGTGACATCACACGCATCTGACGTTGCCAATATTCCCGCTAAATTTAGCGGGGAAATCTTTCCGATAAATTTGGCGGGAAAAATTCCCACTACCCGCTAATTTTACTCTCGTGACGTCACATGTACGTGACGTCACGAGGGTAAAACTTTCTCACTAAATTTAGCAAACAATTTTCCCGCTAAATTTAGCAGGGAAGGAAGAGGGGCATACCCCTCTCCGTACCTCCTCTCCTCCTCCTCAAGAGCTGCGCTCAAATTCGGCGTTACAAAAAATTGTAAACTTCTTTAAATTTTTTTTGATTTTACACCCATCTCTTTCATTCTTTACCAGAAGTGTCTCGGAACTTAAATCTGTAAGCGTGATCTTCTCTTCTGAAACGATTGTTTTATTGTAGCCTCCATGTCTTTCACGAACAAGACTTGTGCACCCTTGGCCTTTTATGGCGTTTTAAAGTTTTCTAAGCGCATGTCCAGCGTTTCTCGGTAGCTATCTAGAAGCTTTACTGACGGTATTCCTTTTACTTTTCGACAGTTTCTGCCAAAATGTATTACTTACAGCGTGTTCATCGAGCAGCTGTGCGACATCGAGTACCGTTGTTGGTCAGGTGGATCCAGGTGAATGTAGGAACTTGTCCCACAGCCGAGAAATGCCCTATTTGTTGTGTGCTGCACCTTCGCTTGCCGTTCATCAAGATACGTAAGCTTGTGTAGTATACCTTTCAGGTCTCTCACAAGCACATCGTGCAGGTCTAGTTCAAAACTGCTAAGCACATCATTTAGCGCGTCTTCAATGCTGGCAGCTGCAGCCAGCAGGTTCCTCGGATCGTTTTTTTTTACATCTCTCGCCTTCTTTTTTTTGTTATTTAACGCTTTCTTACGCCGTTCAAAGGTAGACTTCAGGGCCACCTTTTGTTTTCAGAGAAGTTTGCATTTATTTTTCAAATTTTCAACTTCACGGCTTAGCTCTGAAACCATTTCTTTTGATGTGTTACTCTAATCAGACTTTTCTGCAAACAGGTCATGCACAAGCTACTCTCTTTTTCTGGAGTGAGCTCGCCTTCTAAAGGGACAATGTTAGCATCCGTGACACTTTGACTTACACTGTGGGGTAGCATGACCGTTAAAAAGTGCTGCTTTAGCAAAAAACTGGTTTTCTCTCGTCTCTAATGCTTGGCATAGATATGTCCAACCTTTTACAAAGGGCTTTCACCCGTCCTTTGAGTTGTTAACGGGTACCTACGTAAAACAGGTCGGGCAGCTGCAACTCAATCATAGTTGAATGAATCTGCTCGGAGATATATTTCTAGAGCGCAGCTCTTAGGGCGCCCGTTTCCGGATTGACCGGCGTCGCCGTCGGCGTAACCGCGGCGACGTTTCGGCATGGTGACGTTTCGGCACCGTGTCGAAACGTCCGCGCGTGGTCACGTGACTTCATGTGACCCCCGTGAGGTCACATGACTCCGGTGACGTAACGTGACCCCCGTGAGATCACGTGACCCCCATGAGGCCACGAGGGTCATTCGACGTCACGAGGGTCACGTGACCTCACGGTTACGCCAACGGCGACACCGACACCGCTCGGAGGAAGGAGTAGCAGGCAGGATGAGGAGGTGAGGAGGAGTATACCCTCCCCTCAGTACCCTTCCCTCCTCCTCAAGAGCTGCTCTTTAATTCGGCGTTAAAGGGAGTTGTAAACGGCTTTCATTCTTCTTGACAGTTTTAAGAATGCTGCTATTAGTGAATCTCAACGTGAGAGTGTTCTTTTTTAATTTCATGAAGGTCTCAGGGTCACAACCTGATATTTTATTTCGCCGTGCGTCCCTGCGTTAAAAATCACATACGCAAAGTCTAAAAAAAAAAGCCAACCTCGAAATGTTTGGACCTCCTTTTACAACGGAGAGGCGATGCGATTTGACTCTCCAGTCTCCAAACTTGTCCTCTCTGCTGTTCAACCTTTCTGGCAAGCCAAGCCTGTCGAAGTCATTTTGCTCTCATAGGATCCAGCGTTCGGCTAGAATATTTGGCTCTGTTTCGAAAGACCCAACGAAAAATATATATGTCAAAGTCACCTTAAGGAGGCCATTGCTCTTACTGCAGTTTGACAGCTTTTCCTGGACTTTAAGCAGTAGAGTATTTGCGGCCTCTTGAAGGCGATACGTGGACGGTTTTTTTGGCTGCTGCAGTTCCTTGAGGCAGGCGGCGTTTAGGTTGGGTCAAGCTTCGAACGTGCATTCTCATTTTGGAAGCTACTTCCATTTAATCTGTAATTACTTTTTTTGTAAACGCAGTTGGAACCCATTGAAATATTTAACATAGTATAAAACAAACCAGCAAGCAAGCTGTCATTTATAATCCCCAAGTGTTTTACCAGGAACTAGCTAGAATTTCAAATTTTGTGCATTTGCCTATTAAGAGTGCACCTCACAGGCGGTGCGCGTTAGCACTTGAGCGTGCGGCTAGCGCGTGGTTTTTGGGTTATATAGTGCGGCAGCAAGGGATACCTTTGCATTGGGTTTGTTTTATACTATGTTAATGTAGATCGTAGCGTTTTGTCAACTTTGATATTTCTTGCACTAGTTCATCTTCGGTGCTTTTTTTTGCAAAATTCCGACAGAGGAACACCATTACTGCTTTGGAGGAATTTGCTATTATCGATGTTCATCTTCAACCTGGCAGTGTTGAATGGTTCGAAAACTCGAGAAAGGTGTCCTATAGTGTTCATCTCTTGTTCATGATTAAGAGGATAATGTCCTCAACATAGGCATCGCAGAAATTTCCCCAAAAAGTATTGAAAACTTCATTCATCATCTTTTGAAACCAGGCTCCTGAACTCTTCTTGCCGAGGTTTTAGCTGGTTATGCTCGTAGACAACAAATGGCACAACAAAAGAAGTGAGGTGCATGGCGTCTTCATGTAGGGGAATCTGGCTAAAATTTTTGCAGAGGTCGATCCTGGAAAACCACGAGCATCCTCCTGCTTTTGTTGGCGATGTCATCTTAGACGTGGCATCGGGAACGAAAAGAATTTCTGTCTGGGATTTAATTTGGCTGTAATCGGTGCATATACGGAAAGTGCCATCTTCCTTTGGTACGATGGTAATCATGGAAGCGAATATGGCGTCGATGGTCTGATGATCCCGGCATTAGGCACCCCTTGTAACTCACGCTTGAGCAATATTTCATTTTTGTTGGATATACTAGAAGGTTCCATTCGAACTACGAAAGTGTTTGGAGGATTGAAAGAAGCCTCAATGACCGAGGTTGCAGGTGGATATGATTCGACACATATTAGATCAATGTACGACATAGGCACTTCGTCAGGAGTCTTCACGATTCAGGACTTTTGAAGTTGGGTCACAACCGGACTATCGGCGTCCTGTTCCAGTGTTATTTTGTCCTTCCATGAGATGTGCATTGATAAGCGCTTTGTATCGGGTCGCGATAAAATGAACGTGAACTCGACCCCTTCTACAACTAGTACCTCCTCTCTAAGTTTCTGTTGATAGAGCTCAAATTCCAATGTTGTCCAGGTTCCCATCCGATTAACAGTGTTTTCCTAACTATGTACTTCGATGAGCGTTCTAATTCATATGTTTTCTGCGTCCACAATAATATTGCAAAGGCTGAGTGATGCTTCGGTGCCAACTAGAGCATCAACATGTTTAGCACTGACGATACTGGGAGCGTAGAGATTGTTATATTTTACTAAGTAGACAGTCGCTTTTTTACCTTTGTGCGGGAGTGTACACACTTGATTACTTGTTATTCTATTGGTCCTCAGCGGCACTATCTACAGTATACTTCACTCAACTGGGTCTTGAATTGTTCATCCAAGGCCTGCTACTGGCCAGGTTTGCTCGGAGCCCGTTGCTGCGATGAGGTCGAAGGTCGAACTTCTGGGGCTATTCACTTGTCGTTGTTGTCTGAAAGGAGTGGGGTAGTTCGTCCATACTCCCGTCATGAATGCAAGAGGTCGTCGTTTGTATTTAGGTTCTGTGCGTGCACTTCTCTCTGGGCATATTTGCTCATGCCATCGATGATTAGGGGAGGAAATAACTATGATTCATGTTTTCGGTATGATAGGGTCAGCAATCTTAAAGAGTCTCCGCTTCTCATAAAATAAATCCAGGAAGCTGTTTCCTCAATGCTAGTGGAAGATTGACTTATCGGATTGTTTAACCGCATTTTTCTCAAATAAAGTCTTGCAGCTCTCCTTCCAAAGATGCATTGAGTCGTCTGTGTCCTCGCAGACTCGAAGTTCATAACACTTTCCGCGTTCCCCGCGAAAGAGTTAGACATTGTATTCGTTCGGGGCCTCCTATCCAGTGATTCTTTTTGTAGGTGTACTCATAGATGTCGAGCCACGTAGCCGCAGCGGAAGATTCGTCGTCGAACAAATACGGCTTCACTGTTTCTTCCAGCCTACGTGTGTGCACTCTTATTGTTTCGGCCATACCCTATTGAAAAAATACCTTTCAGCCCTGATGTGTTATCGGACCCTACTAGACCTTCAAGACTTCAGACTTCAAGACTTCAGACTTCAAGACATTCAGGCTTTAGCCCTTCGGCCTATCCCCTTAGCCAACATACCTTATAAATGCAGCTTTCCGGACAGCTGCGACAAATCAAAATGTATGTAAAGCGTTTACTCAAACCCGCGCGCAAGTAGCTGCAGACAAGTGATCAGACCAAATAGGGACAACCGACCCAGGTAGCACGCCAGAGGAATGCCCAACTTGGGCAAAGGTCTGGCAAACATAAGGGCCCAACTTTGGCGCAGTTAGGTTTTTGCACCATGGCACTCATCAGTGCCAAAGTACGGTGCCTAACTATAGCCTTAGTTGGGCGATCCTAGGGCATGCCAAAGTTTGGCTCTTCTCTGGTACGCCAGAGGAGTGCCAAAGTTGGTGCCATACTTGAGCCCTAACTGCCATAGTAAATCCTAATCTGGGAATTCGGGGCATGCCAAGGTTTGGCGTTTCTCTGGTCCGCCAGAGGAGCGCCAAAGTTGGTGCCATACTTGAGCCATAACTGCCATAGTAAATCCTAATCTGGGAATTCGGGGCATGCCAAGGTTTGGCGTTTCTCTGGTCCGCCAGAGGAGCGCCAAAGTTGGTGCCATACTTGAGCCATAACTGCCATAGTAAATCCTAATCTGGGGATTCGGGGCATGCCAAGGTTTGGCGTTTCTCTGGTCCGCCAGAGGAGCGCCAAAGTTGGTGCCATACTTCAGCCATAACTGCCAGAGCAACGCCTAATTTCGGTATTTGGGACGTGCCAAAGTTTGGCTTTTCTCTGGTCCGCCACTGGAGTGCCGAAGTAGTGCCATACTAGAGCCATAACTGCCAGAGCAACGCCTAATTTGGGTATTTTAGACATGCCAAAGTTTGGCTTTTCTCTGGTCCGCCACAGGAGTGCCAAAGTAGTGCCATACTTGAGCCATAACTGCCAGAGCAACGCCTAATTTGGGTATTTCAGAGATGCCAAAGTTTGGCGTTGCTCTGGTCTGCCAGAGGAGCGCCAAAGTTGGTGCCATACTTCAGCCATAACTGCCATAGTAAATCCTAATCTGGGAATTCGGGGCATGCCAAGGTTTGGCGTTTCTCTGGTCCGCCAGAGGAGCGCCAAAGTTGGGTGCCATACTTCAGCCATAACTGCCAGAGCAACGCCTAATTTCGGTATTTGGGACGTGCCAAAGTTTGGCTTTTCTCTGGTCTGCCACAGGAGTGCCGAAGTAGTGCCATACTTGAGCCATAACTGCCAGAGCAACGCCTAATTTGAGTATTTTGGACATGCCAAAGTTTGGCTTTTCTCTGGTCCGCCACAGGAGTGCCAAAGTAGTGCCATACTTGAGCCATAACTGCCAGAGCAACGCCTAATTTGGGTATTTCAGAGATGCCAAAGTTTGGCGTTGCTCTGGTCTGCCAGAGGAGCGCCAAAGTTGGTGCCATACTTCAGCCATAACTGCCATAGTAAATCCTAATCTGGAAATTCGGGGCATGCCAAGGTTTGGCGTTTCTCTGGTCCGCCAGAGGAGCGCCAAAGTTGATGCCATACTTCAGCCATAACTGCCAGAGCAACGCCTAATTTTGGTATTTGGGACGTGCCAAAGTTTGGCTTTTCTCTGGTCTGCCACAGGAGTGCCGAAGTAGTGCCGAACGTCGTGCAAGTATGTGTACGTTGCATAACATTTGTTGCATATCCAATCACATATACGGACAAACAAAATTGTTTCGAACGCTACCAGAAGTTTATTAAACCACTATCATTACACACAGTGTATTGTCGACATATTCACAAAGGTCACACTTCTCTGTAAAACGAAAAGCAAATTATAAAATAGAATTAACACTGCCCTCATGCCAAGCAAAACTCATCGCTCAAAAAACCGCAGAGATTGAGAGGAAAGCAGGACTACTATCAGAAGCATGCTTGCAGTGTACTTACTAATAAAAGAGCGATATCATGTAATCCTTGATAGATGCATAATCCAACTCAGGCACCCCACAAACACTCTCCAGAAAGAAGGTTGCGCACATTCAACTGACGTCTCGTCGTCGGCGAAGAGCAGTTTTTGTCGAAGCGTGTCCAGCAAACACATCACAAGAATTCCACGAACTCCGGTGAAAGAAATGGCTGTTACCGAAAAATTGGCATGGACGTATTCCGGCCGTTTACGACGAAAAAACACGGCCGCGTCTGCAACGCACGAAAGCGACAGAACACTGAAGAGCGCATTTCGAAAACCGGACCTACGTGACCCGCCTGTTTCTATAACTAGGCAAACGGCGAAAACAACAGCCCCAGAGATCCCATCAGCATGACAGAGAGAGTCACGTGACAAATTTTCGTCCAAACGTTTTTGTCCTACGCGTCCTACGTAGAGAGGTCACGCGTTTCACTCCACCCTTTTTGATTTGCTTAAAGCGGCTGTCGCGCTCGCTGACAGCCACACCAAGACACAAAAGCAGGTGGGGAGGATTTGCAAAAGGCGAGGTCGAAAGGGCATCAACAAAGCAGCTAAGCTCCGTCTGCATTCTCGACGCCTTAGAGTAAAAAAACAACAACAACAACAACAAAGAAAACAGCTTATAAAGAAAAAACATTTAGGGCACAGGCGAGCTGGTGTAGGTTTACCATTTTGTTAGACCACCTGAGACTGGGTGGAAGAAACACGACGACGTCTCTTACAGCCAAAGCTACAGCGGAGGGAGTGTATGCCGACCTTTTCATTAGTAAAGAAATAAGGAACGGGGGAATCCCAGCCCTTCTCTGGAATGAAATGGAACGGAATGAAAGGAAAGGCCGCTTCTGTTGGTGACCTTGTCGCCTTGCCAAGCCTGTCAGCGTTCGGCTTCCATTGTGGTCCTCAGAAAGAAAATCTCTTTTCTTGAGAGCGAAATAGAAGGGGTGCTTATGTTTTGCGGGCTTGTCACCATCTGATAGGCCTCAATTATTTCTCTCTCGACTCGCTCGCAGTGGCCTCCCATGGCTGTTGCGCCGGCGAAATTAGGGGCGCAGCCGGGATATTTTCTCCCGTGAATGACGATCGGGTGCTGAGAATCCGAAGCTGCTCTTTCGGCGTCCATTTGATGTTCTCGGAGTCGGTCGTTGAGGCATCGCCCCGTTTGCGCAATGTACCTGGCCCCGCAGGACAGGGGGATCGCGTACACTTCCTCCGCTTCCTCTCCTTCCCCCAAAGATTTTTCTTTCCTGTACTCCCACGGAGCGGGCGGACTTTGTGCTTGAAGCCGAAAACAAATGTCGATGGAGTTGAAAGATTGCCCTGTCTGTATCGTCCCTTGTGTGTCTCCACTTTCTAAATGTTTAAAAAGTACAAACACGCTAAAATAGTACAAGTTCCGGGATTTCATTTTAATTCCCCAAGTGTGATGCGGGAGCGGCGCCACGGAGCACCGGTCGTTTCCGCTCTGTGTTATCGCTAGGATTTGACTGTGCTCAGTCACAATGCAAGACACGCACAGAGCCACGCTCGCTTTTGCAATGCGCCGCCTAATAATGATATATGTTGAGGAGACATGCGCACATCAGTCTCTCGCAGCGCTAGCTCGATCTCAGCACTTTCTGTAAAGGCGCATTCACACCGGAAACGTAAGCAGTCGCGCAATGCAATTAAATCGCATCGCAAAAAGAAAGAAATGGGAGAGTCACTCTGGCGTGTGCGATGAGCGAGTCCAACGCCTTCATTGGCAAGTCGCTTCTCAAAAACTCTCGCTCCGAGCGCCGTTGATTGGCTTGGCCTCTCCCCGACTAGATCGCATCGCAAAAAGCCGGGTCAGCAAGTGACTGCTCAAATCGCGTCGCTTTCTGCCCGCGATGGTCGCTTTTGTGATGAAAGTTATCGCGCGACTAGATCGCATCGCCGGTGTGAACGCGCCTTAATGTCGAACCAGTCTTACAGCGCGTCCCGATATTTGCATGCGTACCTACGCGCGAGTACAACATCCGGCACAATTTGCGTTTGCGAAGCCTGGTCCAGCCGAGCCATAACATTCAGCCCACCTTTAAACCGGAGAAATCAGGAGACACCCAAAATAACCCACAATAAAATAAAGTGGCCAGCCGAATAAAACTTGATTTCTATTTATTTAAGACTAGGACCACCCGCGTACATCAAATAGCTCATCAGCCGAACTCCAAGTCACTAAGCCTATTCCTTGCACTTGTTTGGCAACTTTGGCCCGTAGCTGTGAGATGACAGCCGAACCATCGGGAACCGAAGCCTAACTTTGGCACTAGTTTGGCGACTTGGGCTCAAAGATACCAGATGTCAACCGAACTACAAGGTAGTAAACCTAACTCCGGCACATCTGTGGCAATTTCGGCCCGAAGGTGCCAGATGACAGCCAAACTATCAAAAAGTGAAGCCTAACTTTGGCATAATTTTGGCGATTTTGGCCCAAAAATGCCAAATATCTGCCGAACTACCAGGCAGTAAGCCTAACTCTGGCATTTGTTAGGCGATTTAGGCCCAAAGTATATTGGTAAGTGTAAGAAATGCGACTGACTCCGTGTCACGGCAAACCGAAACGAACGTTTATTTCCTCGTGGCCCTGCACAAGCTACGGCCCCGCACGCGCGTGCGTGCCTCGCTTGTAGGAAGCGGGAGTTCAAAAGAGGCCCACGCCACATCTCCCTCTGGGGATAAACAAGAGTTTCGAGTAGTCTGTAGTTATTCACCAAACCGCTGGGGGCAAACACTTTTCTTCCAGCCCTTGTTACTGCCACGGGGACTCTGCATTCCCGCGTTGATGACTGCGACTGCGAAGCCTGCTGCAGTGTAGGCGGGTGCTCTATGACGTCCTTCCCGGGTAGGGCAGACCCGTCAGTAGCGGTCGTGTTGGCTGGCCACAATACCAGCTTGTCGCGTTGACCAGAATGAGCCGGAATTCGCTTGAGGGCTCTTCGGTTGCGACGGACGTCCCCTTTTGTGGTTCTGACCCAGTACGACCTGGGCGTGTCCGCTTGACGGAGGACCTTTTCTGGGCACTTGAGGTCCTTCACCCACACAGTCGATCCGGGACTCAGTTTAGGTAGCCGTCGAGCTGCGTGTCGGCGGGCGAAGTGTGCCCATTGGCGCTCTTTCACTTGACGGTCGCGTCTAGTTGCGACGTTGTTGTTAATTTGGCCGGGAGTCAGAAGAGCTGGGTACACCGGGCGAATATGCTCTTCAGACGTTCGATGACAGCCTCAGCTTTCGTTGACGATAGATAGGCGATCTCGGGAAAGCGAGACCTGCAGTTAACGCAGAGCAAATACTCCTTGCCTCGTAGATGAAACAAGTCCAGCCCAACCATTTGCCATGGCAGAGATGGCGTCACCGTTGGCATGAGAGGCTCGGCGTTTTGTTGACGAACCTTCGCGCACACAACGCAATTATTGACAACTCTTCTCAGCTCGGACGACAGGCCTGGCCACCAGACAGCTTCTTTCGCGCGCTGTCTGCACCGTCCAATTTCCTGATGTCCCTCGTGAAGTCGTTTCAGCATCTCCTTCCTGAGGGAACCAGGAATAAGGAGGCGGGTTCCGTAGAGCAGAAAGCCTTCGCAGTGGGACAGGCTTCCTCTGTACTGCCAAAAGGGCGACACGTCGAGAGGAAGTCTTGACTTTGATGGCCATCCGTTCATGCAGTACTCCCGAAGCATCTGGCAAACTTTGTCTTTCTCTTGGGCTTCTTTGACTGGATGCAGAGTGCTGCTTCGGAGCCCCATCACTGCTCCAACAGTGAAGGACTGAACCTCTTTGCAGGTCAGTGTCTCCGCTGGCTCTTCCTCACTCACCGGAGCCCTTGAGAGAGTATCAGCCGTCGCGATGCTCTTGCCAGGAACATACTGCATTCTGTAGCTGAACCGCATCAGACGCATGCGGAAGCGCTGAATACGAGGAGGGAGCACATCCAGTGCCGACTTTCCCAAGAGCGTCAGCAAGGGTTGATGATCGGTCTGGAATGTCGCCGTTAGGCCCCGCAAAAGTCTTGAAACCGCTCTGCTCCCCAGGTCAAAGCCAATGCTTCTTTTTCCACCTGAGCGTATCGGGTTTCAGTAGGGGTAAGGGACCGTGATGCGAAGGCCACAGCTCTTTCCCTCCCATCGGGCTGGACCTGAAGCAAGACTGCTCCTAATCCGTGTGAAGACGCATCCGCGGAGAGTATTGTGGGATACGACGGATTGTAGTGAGCCATGCAACAATCTGAACACAGGAGATCCTTGACGCTTTGCAGAGCGGCTGCTTGTGGGGGACCCCAGGTCCACTCCGACGTTTTTCGAAGCAGGTCTCTGAGCGGCGCCGTAATTTGTGCCAAGTTCGGAAGAAACCTTGCCAGATGGTTCGCCATTCCAAGGATCCGACGGACGCCGGCAGGATCCTCTGGAGCCGGAAGATCTCTGATTGCCTTGACCTTTGCTGGGTCCGGTCGAACACCGTGGCGGGATATAATACATCCAAGGAAGGTAACTTCCCTTGTGCTGAAGACACACTTGGCTTTGTTGAGGGTGACTCCAGATTGCTCCAGGCGCTTGAGAGTCTTGTGCAGATTTGCATCATGCTCAGCTTGGTTCTTGCCGAAGACAAGAACATCATCCATGAGGTTGAGAACCCCGGGCAGTCCGCTCAAGATCTCCGACATGCGTTTTTGGAAATATTCCGGAGCTGATGTTATCCCAAAAGGTAGTCGTGTGAAGCAAAAACGGCCAATCGGGGTGATGAATGTGGTCAGCTCTTGGCACGAGGGAGAGAGACGGATTTGATGGAACCCGGAATTAGCATCCAACTTCGAAAACACTGCCGCCGTCCCCAACTGGCCAAGAGTTTCTTCCACAGTTGGAAGGACATAGCGCTCTCGTCGGACGGAGGTGTTCAGGTGAGTGAAGTCGATGCAGATCCTTACTTCTCCGGAAGGCTTCAGGACTGGAACAATCCCAGCACACCAGTCGGTGGGACCTTCAACTGGGCGAATGACGCCCAGATCCACCATCTTTCTGAGTTCTTGAACGACTGCATCTCTCAGAGGAATGGGCACGCGACGTGCGACGCTCAGCGAGTAAGGCACCGCCGCTGGGTCTAGTCGGATGGTGTACTCTCCTGGAAGTGTCCCAACGCCGTTGAAGAGTCGAGCAAAGCGCTTCTCGAGGCGTTCGGTGCTACAGAGAAACTTGACGAGTCCTAAGTTCTGTATGGCAGGCAATCCAAGAAGGGCAGTGCGAAGTTGTTGTACGACGTAAACCTCTTGCCTTGTGGACTTGTGCTTCCACCTCATGACAGCGTCAAACTTCCGCAACACCTTCAGGGCATGTCCACTGGGTCCCGAAAGCGACCTCTTCTGCTGAGCACAGGCCAGAAGATGGTATTCCCGAAAATGTATCTGGGACCGCTGAGACCTCTGCACCGGTGTCGATCTTTGCAGTCAGTGAAACGTTGTTCACGGTTATCTTCGCGAACTTGGCGTCTGGATGTCTACCGAACTCCCCGACGGCGCCGAGAAAAACCGCCGGTGTTGGATTCTGTTCCATTGAGGAAATGCCTTTGGTTCCTCCAGACATCTTCTGGCAGACACGTGCGTAATGACCCTTGGTCTTGCATCGAGCGCACTTTTCGGCTCGCGCAGGGCACTCAGAACAAGCGTGACGCAATCCTCCGCAATAACCACACGTGGAGCTTGGTTGTTTTGCTTGTGAGGTTCGCTTCGCATTCGAAGAAGATGGAGCGCCGCGAGGCTTAGATGACGTAGGCTTTCGCCACCGCGTCCAAGACGGCGTCATCAGTCTTGACAGGCGCTTGTGCTTCAGTCTCTCTCAACAACTGCTGCTGCTTGTGAACAGACTCTTTCTGTCGAGCCTTGGCAAGCGCGGAAATTAGAGTGAGCGCAGCGTCTAACTGAAGAGCTTCCGAGAGTGACTTGTCTCGCAGCCCAAGAACGAAGCGGTCACGAATCAGGAGGTCACGCAGGCTTCCGTAGTCGCATCGGTCCGCCATGTTGTAGAGCACGGTTACGTATTGGTCCACTGTTTCAGTGGGCCCCTGCTCCCGTCTGTTAAAACATGCAGACTCGTATACTACCTTCCTGACTTGAATGAAGTGACCGTCAAATCTCGCTTTCACGGTGTCGTACTTCTTGGCGTCGGCGTCAGATAACCCGAAGGTGTTGAAAATCTGCCTAGCCTGGCGACCCATGACGTAGAGAAGCGTTCGTACTTGAGTTTCCTCGTTCTGTGCAACCAGTCCGGTTGCGTGACGGAAATCGTCGAACTCGGCGATCCACGCCGGCCACTCCGAAGCGTTCCCAAAGTGGAAGGGTTCAGGCGGCCTGAGGGCGAGTCCGGTGGCGACACTTGCCCGATCCATGACTCGGTGCGGTCCGCAACCACAAGGCAACGCCCGAAGCTTCAGAGGCGGCGGGATCCCACTTCGACACCATGTATCGGTGCTCGGTGGCGCCCGAAAGAAATGCGACTGACTCCGTTTCACGGCAAACCAAAAAGAACGTTTATTTCTTCGTGGCCCTGCACAAGCCACGAACCCCACGGCACGCGACTGCGTGCCTCGCTTGTAGGAAGCGGGAAATTCAAAAGAGGCTCACACCACACAAAGATGCCAGATGACAGCCAAACCACCAGGCAGTGAAGCCTAAATTTGGCACTTGTTTGGCAAATTAGGGCCAAAATACCCAGACTCTTGCCAAGGGAGGCCAGGTTTGGCTCTACTTTGGCTTCTTCGGGCTTTTCAATGCCCTAAACTCCCAGACAAAAGCCAAGTTTTGGCCCAGAACTTGGTGCTACCTGGGGAGTTGTTTGTCGCAAAAAAATATATTTCGAGGTACTCACAATTCCGCTGGGTGAATTCCTGAGACGTAAGGTAGTTCAACTAATGAAACCGAACAGATGAACAGCTTGGAGTTCAACTCAACACCGACCTCGAGGGCCCGAAACACAAAAAGCGCTTCAAGGCTTCAAGGGATGGGCGTGATGATACATGGACGAGTCTGTCAACCACAACGCACGCACAGTAACAGCCGCAGCACGGTGTCAACAGACCTCGGAGCACGGGCAGCGGAGCGCCTTTCCTTCACGTTCGGCGACAGCCGAGCTGGCGGCGCTTCGCCGGGCACTGGCCTTGGCTGAAGCAGAGAGCGGGCCCGACCGCCTGGTAATCCTGAGCAACTCGAAGGCGGCACTGACGCAGCTTTCCAACCTGGAGTGTGCACAACAGCTCACAGGAGAATTGGCGAACGTGGCGATCGTGTTGCAGCGTCAAGAATGGAGAAATTCCTCCCAGTGACTGCCGGCCCACTGCGGCATTCGAGGGTATGAGGAGGCAGATCGCTTGGCAGCTTCGGCTCAGGGAGACGACGCTTGTCCGACCTCCAGCGTGGCTGCGTTCTCGGACGCACGACTCCTGGTGTGTAGGGCCATCCGTGTGCACCACCCAGATATCGAAAACGGCCCCATGCCGCCCAAACTCCCCAAGAACCTGCCGAGGAAAGTCGCCGCAGGACTACGCACGCTTCTTTCGCACAAACAGCGCCTTCACACGAGCTCACCGAGCTGACCGAGCGTCAACAGCCAACAGGAACAAAGTGTTTCCCGCCGACCTACGACCGTTGCCACCGGCAGCAAATTGACCAATCTGGACGCGGGGATGTCATGGCGACTCTAATTTCAAGGCGCCCCTCCCAGTCGCGCGCTTGTAAGACCTGTCCACTTTGCTTTCGGGGCACTCCACATTCCCGATGTCGTGGTTTGCGTGGTCGAAATCCCCTCTCCCAAAGATAAGGAGAGATCTTCATTGTGCGGGGGAGCGGCCTAGATTCGCTTCGGCAGCCCGAAGAGACGTTTGGAAGCCGCGCTCTTATGCCGGCAGCTCCTCAATAAATAACATTTTCAACGCTCCGTTTCTGAAGCAACAATCACGCGCTGGTGGGCCTTGAATTCTTAAATATTGAAACGCTGTATACACGTAGATGGTGCTAGGAAATGTAAGTAAAAGAAAGCAATACGTATAAGTCCGTCTGCTCTCCGTCGCATATGTCACACATTTCGGACCGGCTTGGCTTACTTAGTTGTTGGGCGGGCGGCTGGGCCGCTGTGTGGCCAATTCGCACCGCCGAATTCTTGGGGCGAGATTGTTCGATAAAGCTAGCTCGATAGGCATCGTTTGCACTCAATGAGTCTCGATCAAAACAATATTTGCTTGCAATTTCGTCTACACAATGAACCAATATAAAGAGGGACAAAACAGGTTTACGCACTCGCGTCACCGAAGCGGGCTGCCAATGAACACAGCACGTTTACGCACTACCGTCTTCAGATAAATTCGGCGAAGTCCTCCCGATAATGCCTGGCGGATTTCACAGACCCTTTAGAACGGCCCTGAGAGACCACACAGATTCTTTAGAACGACCCTGAAGGAACGCACACCTCTCAGAAAGATATCTTGATGGACCCCACAGACACTAGTCTTAAGGATATCCTAAAAGGCCTTTCAGGCCCTCACGGGAAATCCTGGTGGGCCTCACAGACACTTTTTAATAGGGTATTGGCCATAAACTGTATCTGTTGTTCTAGTTGAGGTAATTGTATTGGTACCAGTAACTACAGCTGCAATGTCCTGGCTAACCGAAGCTTATGGATCCGATGTGGCCGTCGACTTCTGGAGCCACTCTAAGGAATCCTGCATGTTGATGTTTAATTTTAATATTCGTTCTCGATTCATGTCTTCTGTAGACAATCTCGCTTTATTGGAGGGAAATATGATTGCGCTCCGAGCTGCTAGCCACCGGGGTTAGGTGATCTTGTTCCTCTCTGTCCAGCTCCACGATAGGTCTCCTCAATGCGACAAACCAATTTGGATCCACATGTTTCAAAGGATGCTGTCGGCTGCGCCAAGTTTAAATGTTCACAATAACTCAAACACTAGGAATAGAGGTTTATACCCCTTTTCGGATTAATATTTTTCTATCTATATTCGTCATTTTCCTTCTTGTTTTTTTTTCTTTTATTTGTACATTTATCTGATAACTCGAAATTATAAAACAATTAGGTTCCCAATGTTTTTTACACTTATTCGCTTTTACCTTAATATAAAATTCGAATTGTTTAAATTATTTGTTAGTTGATGTTACATTCCGGAGTGCTTTAAAAACCGAAACGAGCCCTTTTAATTTTGGGCATTGCTGGACAATCAGTAACGTTTCTATTTGGATGGCATGTTCAGGGGCCGAAACGTTTTTTTTTTTTGTGCAACCCTTGCCTCAGTTAAGCAAGAGGCTGCACCACTCGTTCTCGCATTGCTACATTCTTCACTTGTGAGTGGAGCGCCTGTTTATGTCGCACATATTAAAATAAAAGTAACCTTAGTGGCAGCATGTGCTTTTTTGTGGCGTGGCTTACGCCAGGCTGCTTATGACCTCCAACCCATTATTAGAAAATTAAGATACGAAAAACACACAAAACATTTTCTTAGCCTTCAACCAAGCTTTATTTGAAAAATAAGGTCCCTCCACCTTTACCAGATAATTAATCAAACATGCCTTGAAATATAAAAAAGTAATAGTGGATTCACATGGACTACTAGATAATAAAGTACATTTAGAGTGCTCAATACAACATAAGCGAACACACGTGTTTCGCATTTCTTCAAGCTTTAACGCGCAACATCGCTCAATTGGTGATAATAAAAAAGTCATCATATTATACAGTTTTATTAGCACTTCTCCAAATTTAACAAACTGCAAACGTCAAATATTAGAAAATAAGTTTAGTTGTAGATTAAAGCTTCAAGTGTCAAAATTGCGCAAGGTATTTTCTCCTTGATCTTAACAGCTGTCATCATGAATCTGAACTTTGTTGGTACCGCACAGTAGGTAGTATACAAAATCACAACTGGTCACTTGTTTCCCAAGTTGGCTCTCGGGAACGGCGACAGAGCATGCAGTGTCTGCAATGTTTAAAGATGTGAGTTAAGCTTAGACATATACACGGCTACTCTAAAAGTATATATGTGTCGTTAATTGTCGCTCGATCACAAACCAAGTTTTGAACGGGTTATTTTATGTCAAATAAAAGAATCTAAGTAAGCCACAGTTTATTTGCTTTTGCCTAAAGTGGAGTTGCAGTTGAATGCAGAATAAACAACCTCCAAATCGTGTTGCTCTTCGTTTAATTTCTTTAGACAGCTTCTTGTATACGCTGTTATTACATACCATTAACATCGATTGAACGAATGACTTAAAATTTTCCAGGTTTTATCAGGGGAAAGTAAGGAACCACGCCAGCGGGGAAAAAATATTGGCGTTGCGAAAATGTTTAGTAGACTCTTTTTGATTAACGTTTCGAAGTTATGGCTCACACGAGGGTTACGCTTTGCGACGGGAAAAGACACAACTGATATTGATATATTTGTCTTATTTTAGTTTGTACTAAACTGTAGATAGACCTCAGCTCACGTAAATATTAAATATATAGCAGTCTTCCTTGACATCTTCAGTAGTTCTTTTAGCATAGAGGGGAATCTATATATTTATGAAAATTGTCTTATTGATTGGAGCAAGAATCAAGGTAAGGAAAAAAGCGTTTTATCTCTCGCGCGCAAATAGGAAATACGACAGGTGATCAATAAGTTCTGCCTCCTGAGCTGTAATTTTTTTATTCATTGATGGAATTTAAAAATGTTGCCTTACGATGAAAGTTTGAAATGTCCTTTTTCCTAGGAGCACATAACTTTTGAATATGGTTCCAACCGGCCGTGATTTACTTCCGCTACCGGTGCACTATTCACCGCTTGTCGTCGTAAATGAGGAGGGCGGCTGCTGACAAGAACAAAGCCGCGCTAGAGGAGCGAAAGTTCCAAGATATTGTGCCTAATTTACATTAGAGCCGGGACCTCGGGCCATCAAACTTATATTTGGTACCAATATAAAGAAACGCCGAAAGGATACACGGTTCGCCTCCGACAAGGAGGTTACCGATGGAGTGCGCCGTTTTTGTCGTCAAAATTTCTTTTTAACTATCTACGACTGGATCCGGAGAGTCGTGCATTGGTAGCGGTAGTGCATCGCCGCCGGCGGGGACTATATTAAAAAGTTATAAGCCCATGGGAAGCAGTAGATTCTAGACTTTTATTTGAGTAAACCATTTTTTTTTAATTTTATCTCTGAATTTAAATGTTATAGCCTAGAGAGCCAAACGTATTGACCACCGATTCGTATCATTCGATTTTTAAAATAAATTCTGGACATAAGCATTTTGTTTCCTATACCTCCAGAGGTTTACGTATTTATCGGTAATAGTTTATCTCAATATCCAAGCGTCGTTAGCCAAGAAAAATTACTCCCTTACAAAATGTAGACATTCAATCGATTACCGCTTCGCTCGCACATCCTGGGCGACAACGTGAATTGGCGGAGAGAAGGTGGTGGTTATATTATGGGTAAAATCTAGGAAAAAACCATATCTCCTTCCCGGAAAGAGGATTACATTACTCGTTCTTGTTCTCCAAAAGGGACACTTGTTATTTCTTTAACCCAGATGTCTTCAATTGCAAGTAATGTGTTAGTTGCAATGCGTTACATAGTGTTCCCGTGGGACTCTTCCTTAAATACACTTCAAAACTGCGACCAAGATGGCTCATTTTTAGTGCGTAAGATATGTTTAGAAATTAGAAGACTTCACG
Source organism: Ixodes ricinus (assembly GCA_037355805.1). Classification (NCBI taxonomy): domain Eukaryota; kingdom Metazoa; phylum Arthropoda; class Arachnida; order Ixodida; family Ixodidae; genus Ixodes; species Ixodes ricinus. The sequence continues at coordinate 31,358 of JAZHYW010001779.1, read as the reverse complement.
TACCGCTAACGAACACGTTTCTTGTGAGACCGCACTTCGCATCCGGATCCATGTAAGCCGTGTACACGGCCAGCGTGTCACTTTCTGGAATGTCCATTTTGAGAGCAGCCACGATAGATGTTAGGTGGGTTAATATTAAAGATTTACTACTAACTAAAATAAATTTCTGACTGCAGATTGTGCTAGCAAATACGGACATAACAACAAACCGTACATTGCAAGACATTGCAGCACTAGCAGGTTTACTATTAGGAGGTGCATGTCAGTTTGCATTGAAAGCATATACTCACGGCCTTCTGGATAAATGATAACCCGATTCGTTACGGTATATCCTTCTGAGGGTTCAAGCATTATCTTCGTATTACTGCAAATAGTGGCAAATAAGATGGTTGTGTTAATAACTGATACCACAGGAGAAAACACTAAATACAAAGAAATTAAAAGAACACAATATATTAAAATAAATAAAGGAACATACTACCGGTATAGTGGTTTACGCATTTTCGAAGTTTCAACGCCAAGCCGAATGGCGCTTGCCCGAATAATTTACAATAATTTTGAAATTCGTGGTATTCGAGTTTTTGAATTATTTGACACATGAAATGCAGCTATAAATCAAGATCGGTTTATTGAAGATCACTATCATTTTGGCGACATATAAACACTTGCAGGGTTCAGCTAAGTCTAAATCAAGCAAGCGCTAAGAAATCTTAAATAAATAGCCATATAAAAAAAAGTTTTTTTCTTGTATAGCTCGTCGGAAGAATCATTAGTTTGGGGCACCACCTACTCAAAGTGAACAAACCATTCCATCCCCGCTGCTTGTATGATAACAGTCAAACACTCCACTTGAAACATGTTTTCTTCCTTGCCTGAGATGGACTGCCGGTTGCGTTCATCAGCAATGCCGACTGATTGTGTTTTTACGACGTTACTGAACTAAACTTAAAAGGTGTACTAATTTGATGCGAAAACCTCCGGACAATTGGAGAGCGTAAGGGAGCTCGCGAGCTTGTTTTTATCGCTCACGATCACGTCACACACGCGTGACTCGGTAGACGGTGTGAGAAGTAAAGTGTGCCACGAACTACAACTTCTTTTTATAAAAGCTAGCGCCCTCAGGTAAAAATAACTTCATCATTTTTATTCTATCAGTGCCAAATTATAATTTAAGCAACTTTTCTGCCAAATTCCAGAAAACATAGCAAAGCTTGGATTGGAATGGTTCAGTCATAATCTGTCCATCAGCCCGCTGTGGACGCTTGGTATCCACGGTGTCCTCGTGTGGACAATTGTGGTGAACACCTTCTTTAGCTGCGTCTCAAGCGCAGTTTTTAGTCATGTTAGACGATGTCTGTTCTGCGTACGTCCGATAAAATTAACACGTAGTCGTTGTTTTGTTGTTTTTCTGGGCTTAGAGGTATTTGTTTAATTTCGGTACATTGCAAGCATATATTTTGCTATTCGATATTTGATACGACATTCGACAATTCAATCAGTGTTTGGCACTAATCAATTCTAATTGGGCTCAAGTGAACATTTCAATATTGGCTCATCCATAATAATAGTAATAAGAGCTAAACCAAGGCAAGGCGTGCCTTGTGATGCTCCGGCTCCTTGCACACTGATTCGTTCTTCACGGCAATTATCGGTGAATGTCGCAACCTGATTGACTGCGGAGAAATAAAGAGAGTTTTGGGACTCGCCGCGAATGGTGTTTTCAAGATCTCAGGAACCATAGTGCAAAATAAAAGTTAGGTTTGGTTAAGAATTTCATATATCTTAGTTTTATTTTATTTACACAATAAGCATTGAAGGATACGCTTGATGTCATGCCTAACTCAAGCAGGCAAATTTTTCGCAAATTTCTAATAGTTGTAATAAATTTCCCCGTTCTCTTTATGAAATGCGTTTCTTCTGCAAACATTTAAAAGACGTTCATAAAATGTGCCTCATTATACTCAGTTTTCAGGGGTTGGTTCGTGTAAGGAAATACTCACATAGGTTCGCTATCCTGTCCAGACACGAATGTGACCGGATATCCATCATCAGTTGCCGGATCCTCCTGATAAAATCTTAGACACTTATTTGTGCCAAATACTGGGTCTTCTTCGTAGTTTCTGTACAGGAAGTACCAGGTCTCAGTGAGCGGGAAGCCCTGCGAGTTGGCGTTGAAACAAAAGAATCCATGATTAGTAATTTTACGAAAGAACATACCTGGTGTAGGTTTATTTAGGAGACGCTGCTCCTGATTTAGTTTGGGCCAGCTCAAAATAATCCGGAGACGGAAAAATCAGTGAAATATTTTGCATAATAAAGTGATCTATATTTGTAATGGGAAGTACCAATACATATAAAAATATGAAATAAAAAATTGTCTTCCACCTGATATGATGCGTAACTCGCGCCCTATAGGCGACTGGTGGCCGCTGAAAACAATTGTGAAGGTCTTGTATACCAGAGCGTTAAATTTGTGTTCTGGCTCAATTAATGGTTAAATCTACAGGGTGTCACAAAAGAAAATTTTCACGCTAAAATGACTCGCAAAAATCGAAAACTTCACGGATCTTGTAGCAACTTGCCTCAAAAATGTCTTTAACTTGTCACATTGTTGTGCTAAAATTTCAAGTCGGAACTCCGAGTACGAACAAAATAAGAAAATGATGACTGATTTTTTCAACGGCGGAGCGGCAGCTGTCGGGGAGAAAACCGAACGACAGCCATGTTTCTTTGCCTTATCCAGAGATGGCGCTACGGATTCACTGGACGCTGACTGAACGAAAAAGCGCGCTTTTATCCAAGTTTTTGGTTGCGTGGGATATTTGCCAAAATAAAGTTGTTTGGGTTTTCAGTTAAGTTTCACTGTGCAGAACGTGTCACGCCATAAATACGAATAAATAAAACCACCAATGTCTGCTCCAGAAATGACGTAACTTCGTCTCCGACGGTTCTTGTTTCGTGCATCGTCTGCTTTCGCAGTTTTACGTTCGTGCTCTCGCCTCAGTGCGTTGGCTTCATTTGTTATCACTGTTTCTTTTTATTTACTTTGTTCAACGCCTCACCATGCGACAACTGAGCTCGAAGGAGAGGTTCCAGATGGTTCTATGGTACTCAACAAGTGGAAGCTTCAAGCAAGTCCGAACAAAGTGCCGGGCCGCCTTCAACAGAAGACCACCCTCTCGGCCAACCATCATCAAGTGGGTGACGAGGTTTGCCCAAGACGGGAACATGACAAACAAGGCTCCGAACCGTGCTGAAACGTCGCCAAAACGAAGAGAGCAGCAAGCCGTTCTCGACGCTTTCGACGCGCAGCCCCACCTCTCGATCAGGCGTGCTGCTCCTCAGCTCAACCTAAGCCGGAGATTCGTGTGGCGGGTGCTCCGCCGGCGAATGTACCCGTTTAAAGCGCAGCTCCTGCACGAACTGAAGCCGGAGGATTACGCACGGCGAGTGCAGTTTTGTAAGGACGACCTGGCGCGGATTCGGGACAACCCCATCCACCTGCAGTTCCTCTTGTTTACGGACGAGTCAGTCTTTCATCTCGACGGCCGCGTCAACAAGCAGAACTGCAGGTTGTTGTCTGGCACGAACAAGCATTGGTCAACCGAACATGCTGTTCAGTCGCCGAAAGTCGTGTTGTGGTGCGGCATACGGCGAGAGGGTGTCGTCGGCCCGTTCTTTTTCGATTCGACGGTGACCGGTGACACGTACCTCAAGATGCTGGAGGAACAGATTTTGCCGGAGCTCGAAACTGCACATATGCAACGCGAAGTTTGCATCTTCCAGCAGGATGGGGCACCTCCCCACTATGCGAGCAACGTGAGAGCCTGGCTCAACAACAAGTTTCCTGGGAGATGGATGGGCCGCGGCTCTCCGACCATGGCTTGGCCTCCTCGGTCTCCAGACCTGACCCTTTGCGATTTTTTTGTCTGGGGGTACGTAAAAACCCAGGTGTACGTCTGGCGATCGAGGACCATCCCGGAGCTGAGAGAACACATCATCGACGCGTTCGAGACGATCAGTGACGACATGCGGGAGGCCGTCTTCCAGGACTACGAGAGGAGGCTTGGAAAATGCATCGAAGTTCGCGGCGGGCACGTCGAGCTGGGAGTCTAACCTTTTTTGTTTTGTTTTTCTTCCGAGTGTATGTGCGTGTCAATGAGACATTTGACCGCAACTGCGAAGACCGCAGTTCAGATTTCAACGGCTCTTTTCAGAGCCACCAAATCGCTGCTTTACCGGGCGCCTCCTGGCCGCCTCTCGTGTCTCATTCAAACGTCAAACTGCGAAAGCAGACGATGCACGAAACAAGAACCGTCGGAGACGAAGGTACGTCATTTCTGGAGCAGCCATTGGTGGTTTTATTTATTCGTATTTATGGCGTGACACTTTCTGCACACTGAAGCTTAACTGAAAATCCAAACAACCTTATTTTGGCAAATATCCCACGCAACCAAAAATTAGGATAAGAGCGCGCTTTTTCGTTCAGTCAGCGTGCAGTGAATCCGTAGCGCCATCTCTGGATAAGGCAAAGAAACATGGCCGTCGTTCGGTGTCTCCCCGCAGCTGCCGCTCCGCCGTTGAAAAACTCAGTTAATCATTTTCTTATTTTCTTTGTATTCGGAGTTCCGACTTGAAATTTTAGCACAATAATGTGACCATTTAATGACGTTTTCGAGGAGAAGTTGCTACAAGATCCGTCAAGTTTTCGATTTTTGCGAGCCTTTTAGAGTGTAAATTTTCTTTTGTGACACCTTGTATATACAGGGTGTTTTTTTAAGCTTAACAGAATTAAGAAGAAAAAAACATGAAAGCTAGATTAATGTTGTCTGCGCAGGTGAGTAATACGGCCAGGGGACATAGTATAGGGGCTAATCGTAACGATCAGTCGGCTAATTAGTCAAAATTCGTTAATTAACTTTTTAAGTAATGAAAATAGACATATAGTTCCAATTAGAAACTTGCTCAGCGTCATCGAAAACCAGTAAATCAGTAATTTTCAGAAGCAGTTGAGGGCGTGAGAAGTGTAGTAGCGCACTAAAGTTACCGCTCGTGGAGCACGTACAAAGCTAACGGTTGCGGTAAGGTTCCCGCGCAATTTTTCCGTCTCTTATCTATGCCCAGCCTTGTACCTGCTCCACGAGCGGTAACTTTAGTGCGCTACTACGCTTCTCACGCGTTCAAAGTCTTTCTAGAAATTACTGATTTAGTGGTTTTCGCTGACGCTGAGCAAGTTTCTAATTGGAACTATATGTCTGATTTATTAATTAAAAAGTTAATTAATGAATTTTACATAACTAGCCGACTGATCGTTACGATTATTCTCCTATACTATGTCCTTCTGGCCGAATAACTCGCCTGCGCAGACTCCATTAACCTAGCTTTCATTGTTTGTTTTTAAAAATTCTGTTAAGCTTAAAAAACACCCTGTATATATATATGTATATTTTTATATATAAATCTAGTATGGTATGGAAATCGATTTACAAATAGCCTACTCTTCACCCGTCTTTTAGACTCAAAGACATGAGAAAATCTTAGAAAAGAAGCTACTCAATTAAATGATATCGCATGTAACGAGTAAACTTTAATATAAAACCTATATAATCTTCAGCCGGGAATACGAGTGTAAATGCTCCAAGTATTACTCATTAATTGTTTTGAATGTTTATGCTTTTGATTATTCACTTGCCAATTTGAAAGTAAGTGAAACTTCGCATACCTTGGACATATCCTGGAAACTTTCAAACTCTGGATTCAGCTCTGGATAATTCGGTTCCTCGCTGCAGAAACAAAAATTCAGTAGTGTCGCGACTGCAAACAAACCTAGAGACATGGCTCATGTGTAATCGGCCAACTATGAAAAACTATAAACTGTAAAATTAAATTTTCACGACCCTTGCGATGGTTTATATAGCTCGTATTGCAGAAAACCTGCATTGCATTTTAATTTTTTAGGAACTGTGAAATAAAGGATGTTCCTGAACGCGTCATTAAAAAACTATAAAATATAATTAAAACCAGAAAATGCGCGTAGCATTCATACCGGAAAAGTTAATGTTATCCCCCTAGGCGTCTATCAAAATAATAGTGGCGCTCGTACAAAATTAAAGTACAGTGAGTCACAAAAAATATACAGGGTTTTTCTTACCGCAAAAAAAGGAAAACAAAAACTAGGCATCGCCGAACGCTCATTTTCCGCCCAAAGGTGGCGCTACAGGTCACAACCAAATGCCAAAGTTTCAGCCCCATCCGATACCCCCAGTATTCCTGTCAAAGGTGTGGCATCCATCTTGATTGCATCCTATGATATTTGCATGGAAGTGTACCGGAGCATCGAAATCACGAACATGTACGTTCGAGTATAATGCTGTTTCACAGTCTTCAAAGAATCTTTGTCGAACCGATTTTTAGGTCGAACTTTCGTGGTTCGACTGGGTCGAACCGGTTCGACGAACCTTCGACTTTTAGCCAGATTCGACCGGTTCGACTTCGTGGACAGTGTGGCCAGACCTTGATACAAGCATGTCTAGGTTTGGAGAATCTTTTTATATGCAAAATGTTATTTTAATTTTATGAACAGTTGTAATTAAAAACAACTAATTCTAATCACTGAAGAAGTTAATAACTTAATTGTTAGTACTGTATTAACTGAAATAACCAATCAGTGTTGCCCTTAATTCATTCCTTAGCCATCACCATCCAATCCAAAGCCAACTGGCCAGCCTGTCGCGCATGCGCACCCGAGTCGAACCTCAATGCAAGGTTCGACGAATTTTCCACTAAAAGTTCGAAAAAGTCGAACCTGGTCGAACTCGAACCTCGGCCGGTTCGCGACACCCCTAGTTATAAGTGATTTTCTGAAAAGTTCAATGGGAAAATGGCGGCCGACGGAGTTTTCCAATACATGGGGCTCTATGGCACCAGAAACCGAAAACGGGCAAACATGGGCCTCACTTTCCCATTGAAGTTTTCAGAAAATCACTTGTAACTTTTTATTAAGGTATCGGATCGGGCTGAAACTTTGGCATCGGGTTGTGACCTCTAGCGCTACCTTTGGACGGAGAATGAGCGTTCGGCGATGCGTTGTTTATTTTGCAATAAAAAAAAACTGTAATTTTTTGAGACACCCTGTAGAAAGAAGGTATGCCGAATCAACTTTTGGAAACTGAATAATATCAGTGAAAAATGGCCCTGAGCATTAAGGTGTCACAAAGTATAATGTTTTAAAATGGACATTTGTCGCTGCATGTAACGCGTTTTGCTGTTCTCAACTGCATAGAGGAAATACACGTAAGCTTAACGAGAAACATGTTGGTTTCACGTGCCAAACAAAAGAAGGATATCTAGCAGGTACCAGCGAACGTCTGAGGATTTAGATCCCCTCGGGATTTTTGACGTGCATCAGAACATTTGGATGCACAGCGAGTTCTCGGCAATACGCTTCCCTCAGGTTGCTGCCACTTCGGCCGGGATTCGAACCCGCCAACTCATGATCCGTACACACTACAATCAATCTCAGAAATAGGGGCTGCACTCACACGCCTTGTTCCGTGTACGACACCCAAAAAACTTCAATTTGACGTTCAGTTTACTGACGGCGAACCGACGATAACAACTTTCACCAGCGGCCTGATAGTCGAGTGATGCAACTTACTAAAATTGATCATATATCATTAAAGACTGCAGGAAAACACTTAAGGCTTTCTTGTCCCAGCTGTAAAACCTGTGTGTTTTTTCTAGTTGTTCATTCGAATATTAGATATTTAGTAAGTGACATCACTCAGCTGTCAAGCCGCTCGTGAAGGTTGGTATCGTTAGTTCGACGTCAGGGAATTGACGTCGAAATGTAAGACAAAAACAAAATCGGTGCTGTGGCACTGAGCACAGTCAAGCGTCATGCTCAATGCCCTAGCGCATACAGTGTTATTTTCTAAGCTGAAAATCGATCTCTATAATGATGAGTTTTAATATTCCGTATGCGAGCAAACAGAAGCACTGTGCGCCTGAGTTAGCGTTGCGTGTACCATAGTGCGCGTGCGCGATAGCCCAGACTGCGTCTTGGATTGACGCATGGCGACGACGCGCATGCGCAGAGTGGAGCACACAATGCTAACGCAAATCCGCAGTGCAGGTGTTCGCTCCTATAAGCAATATTAATTTATACAGAACTACCTCATGTGTCCTTTGCTGCTGCCCCGCCTGCACGACCATATGAGCTCCGTCAACTTCGGCACTCATAGCTTGCGGGCAACCGGCAGACCCCCCGAGTATTCCTGTCAAAGGTGTAGGCATCCATCTTGATTGCATCCTATGATATTTGCATGGAAGATGTTACCGGAGCATCCGAAATCACGAACATGTACGTTCGAGTATAATGCTGTTTATTTCACAGTATTCAAAAGAGATACATCAAGAAATGGGGAAACAAATCGATCCCACATTTTATCATGACAGAAGAACATTCGTTGTCGCCATTCCTTGGAGTCATTTTTGAGTTACCAGAAATACTATTTAAGTGTGTAACAGTGTTGCCAATTAAGCGTTTTTTTTGTCGCTTACGGGAGAATTTGTTGTTTGCGTATGGCAAGAATTGCAGCTGTTTTCAACTCATGTAATCATTTACGCGGTCCTAAATGTTCTTGAATTGACATTTATGAATTCTAAAATACCTAATTTTGTAATAAGTTAGAGTTTTGGAGGTTTTATTCTGCTCACCGCTACAAAATAATTTTTAATGGTAGTATCGCTTGCGATGCCATTTAGAAATCACAGTAAAAAAAATTGGGACATAGCCTTAACTGATTCATGTGTGAATGTATAAATTCCTTTTCAATGTCTGTGATATTAAAAGGGCCCAGTGAATTATATGAACGAAAATTCAGAAATCAATATTGGGCACCGTGTTTCTAGGCCTTGAGATCGTTACTGGAAGCACCAAGCGACTTTGGACGACTCAGATACACTGGAAAATCTAACTTTGTCCAATGCACAGGAATTATTCCACTGAAGCTCTCAACTGCCACCACGTAGTGCAGTAAAAATCCAAACGATTGAAGTCTACGTACGTCGAGAGGTATGGCAAGTCAACAAACCGGCTGACAGGACGATCATTCATTGACGCGATCTGCGTCGAACAAGGTAGCTCCCGTCTAAGTGTTCTGTTATTGATTTTACTGTGTTTAGGCTAATTAAATCAGCTAATATTGTGCGCCTAAAATTTACCGGTTTTAGTGGTTTTTCGGGGTTTATATTGCGGGTCTTTTCATTTTTGAGTTGGCAACACTGGTGTGTAATTGCGTTCCGAAGAAATGCAAACACTAGACCACGTGGTTGTCGATAAATCCTGCGCTTCCTGCAGGCCTCTAGAAACTGATAAAACTGCGGAGTGAAGTGTAGGGGTCTGCAAGTATGTGGGTCCTACTCGATGTGTTTGAACCTCGCCTTGCAGAACGCAAGCTTAGACGCTGTGCGGGTAGTGCGCTGGAAGTTATATCACTGTTGACGTTTTATTCGAACCCAATAGTACATATATTTAATGTTTTTTTTTAAATGAACTCTGCTTTTATTTAGCACTGTTGCTTCAAAAAATCATTTTACGAAATTTGTATTGATTAAAGGTATATAATAATTTATAAACTTATTATTTTTCAAGTGTCCTTAAACATACCGCATTTGGTGCATTTTGGCTCGCTGATTTACTATCTTTCCTTTATAATAAGAAAGAACATAAACGTAAAAATATGATCAAACCTTCAGAATAAGTCCTCATAAGTTACATAAAAAATTGCAGGCAAAAAAATACATAAATCGGAGCATGTGTGGGACAGCAGCAAAGAAAGCCTTGTATGGCGTTGAGAACATACGACCAAATCACGTGTATATGGATGATAGTGTTATGTTTTTTTAGGCATTTCAATACACACAGATGTTTCACTATTGTTTTCGGTGAACTGATTGCTGCTTACTTACCTTTTATTTATTTTTATGTAAATAAAAATATCAGTGTTTTAAAAAAATCAGTGACACTCTCTATTTAAGGGTTATCTTCGTCACCGATTAAACATTAAGCGTTGTACGATGAATACTGCGAATCTAATTAATGTATATTATTTCGGACCTCAACGCTGTGGTCGCACGTGATTGAGTCATGACTATTTGAAAACTTTTCGTGGGTAAGTTAAGGTATAACCAGTGTGTTGTAAACACACACAAAAAAAAACACATTTACTTTAATATCCTTCCATACGCACGGCGCTGAGCAGTTAACTAAAAGTAAGTTGACGTAAGTAGACTTTGTTATGGGGATGAGAGCCGGAAGTCTGCGAGAACATGTATGCATTTCTTTTTGTAGTATTATGCCTTCCTGGGATTGGAATATTTGTATGCAAAGTACCCTTTTTAAGCAGGGACTTACGACTCAGCCGTATTTTTTAATATGAAAAAATATAATCACTCAGAGCTTCAGATACGCTGGGTGTGGCAAGTAACGATCAGCTTGAGTTTGGTCCACAGCCAACGAGATTGCTCCGTTAGCCGATAAGAAAGCCAAATAACGAATTATGAAGCAAGAGGCCTGACCATAATTTTCAACGCCCTGCATCTATTGAGGATTCATTGACTACAGGAACCTAACCCGCCACGCTCTGCTTTTCCTTAGCGTTCAGTGAGGCTCGTCCTATTTCCGAGTTTTATCAGTCTGCCTCTTATATGCTTTATATACTTTATTTATTTATACTTTATAATATTAAAACAACTCGCATGAATAGCTACTTGTGTCCAAACTCCATGCACTTTGTGAATTATGTTTCTGCAATATGGGTAACGAGAATGTGCTACAGAAAAATACTGGTTTGGTAAGCAACAAGTGAAATAATGAGTTCCCGTAAGACAATATTTTCTCTCTTTTGGCATAGGAATATGGCTCACAGTGGCAGGAGTCAAACTGTAAAAACAGATGCATTATGGTTTTACTTACCTTATGCCTCTGAAGAACTGCACACAGAAGCAGGGAGCATAACCAAAGCTTTATCTTCTGTATAAGTAAAAAAAAAAAACTTTCGTAGATTTTTTAAGCATGATTAGCTCTACAAAGTAGAAAGTTATAACAATGGCAGATATCCATTCGTTCTACATCTTCAAGTTTAAGTTGCACGCTATATTCACATAGTCAAATGTGTAGTTTTTACCGAGTTATAAGAACAAGACACAAATTATTAGGAAATAAAAAGTTATTTTATGCGCCGCCTTTGGTGCAAGAACCAAAGTGGAGCGGGGAGTTCGATTATTTTGAAGGACACATGTACCTAGCGTTTTGAATCAAGGCATGAATTCGCAGGCTAAATGATTATAAAGTTCAAAAATATTATGGGGTGCACTTTCGGTCGCCATTAGTATGTATGTTTGCTGAATAAAGCGCGAAAAGATCTATACTTCGTCGTTGACTCTCCGCTTAATTATTAGAACTACAAGGCACTGAAGAAAACATGTCTTATACAAGGATTGTACATACAACTATGACCATAGAATAAGTATTTTAGATCGTCTTGACCTCACACCAGATGTGAATGACAAGTATGAGCCATTTCGTTCAAAATTATTACCCATCTTTATTTACTAATACATTTACAGTAACTGTGACATTAATAATCCCTGGAGAAGTGGATCAAGGAGACAAAGGACAGACAGTAATCTGCAAACATCTGTTTCTCCTTTGTCCTCCTTGTTCCCCTTCTCCAGAGATTATTATTGTCATTCTAGTCCAGCTCGCTTGCACCTTTGCATTAGTTGCATTATGAACAATAACTGTTCAAAGATAACAACTATATGGGTCAAAATGTTTTCATCTAAAATTCCAGGGTCATTAAAAGCTGAGAGCCGAGGTAGTGCCCAGTTTTACCTTCTTTTGTAAAAGTCTGGGTATCTTGCGCCCTAATTCGCCAGACATGTGCCAAGGTTAGACTTCACTGCTTTTAGTTTGGTTGTCATCTGTCATCTTTGGGCCTAAGTCGCCAAACAATGAACAGAACTATGCTTCAGTACTGATTGTTCGGTTGTCATGTGGCAACATTGGGCCTATATGACGAAACAAGCACCAGATTTATGCTTCACTGCTAGTTCTTCGCTTCATGCGTGGCATCTTGTGATTTAAGTCTGGCACTTTCGCCATTATGCGGCAACTGAAAGAAAAGCAAGAGAAATGCCAAAAAAAGTACTTTAACATAAACTAATGCCTTGGACTAAAACCCGTTTAGGCCCAATTTAGCCCCCTAGGATTGGGGATATTGTGCCCACTTACGCTGTTTTTCTAGGGTGCTATCTGGATGATAGTACTGAAGCAACGACTATAATTAAGGTAATTCGTTTTACAAACACGCCGCAAACACTGCCGCAAACGGTACTCAGTTAGAGTTAGCTGGAGAGTAAGACAAAAATTGTAACTATGAAGAGGTGGTTTTGAATTAATATTTGTTTCGAGCGTTGCAAATGCTTTCAGTTTAACAAAACGCAAATTAGAGAAATAAAAATGCGTAATGAGGTTGTTTTTTAGTTCTTTAATGGCGCATATTTAAGCTTTGAGGTTAATGTATTTTTGTAGTGCGAAAACAAATTATAAAACCGTCAGGGTGGCACGCATACTTTTATTAGCAGTACATGTTCAAATACGGTTTTATCAAGATGTCAGACAACAAATATTGAACTATATAGGTCTTTCACGTTTATTTATTTATCTTCTAAAATATTTATTTTACCCTTGAATTTCCGGTTAGGTTTTTACGTAAGGGGGCGGGCAATGTATCGGCCGGTACAATAAAGACACTACAGTAACAAAATATAATCAACATCTTGTAAACCCTGGGATGGGGAAAGATACAAAAAGCGGAGGAACAGAACGAAATCTCAAACGTAGCTGACACTTATTGATATGAGCACACCAATAAATAGACTTCCAAACAAAGGGAAAAGAGAAAGGAAAACTAAACTCAAACGCGTAAACAAGATGATCAACGAGTTCGCCCAGACAGCATCAGACTGCATGAGCCACTCCCCGGCTCCAACACTTTTATGTCACATTCAATTGGGGCGCAACACACCGCACCGCGCTGCACCGACGGACGCGTCGCGTTCATATGGTCGTGTCGGTGCGGCTGCACTACGATCATTTGGGACTTCGTGCGGCGCACGACACCGGCGCGTTGCTGCACCAGCTGCACCGTCGACAGGAGGCCGTGCAGCTTCGCGCACTGCGGGCCGGTGTGGCCTTGAGTTAACGCTCTCCGCCTCCTTCGGCCCCTTCTTTCCCTCGCTTCGTCTTCCTCGTTTCGGTAAACATGGCGGCTCGGGAGACTCTCGCTAGATGGCGCGCGCCGCCACTACTCGCGGCGGATTTTGTTCAATAGTCCACCCGTTTATGTTTTGCCCTTGAAGTGACCGCGCCAAGCGCGTTGCACGGCGGAATGCTGCGTGTTCACTTGGTAGTGCGTCATGCGCTGCACCTGCGCAGTGGCGCGGCCTTGGGGGCAGCATTTTCTCGGTGCTGTGTGCACCCCAATTGAATGTGACATTAGAAAGAGAGCCGACCACCCGAACAACAACCCCAAGGTCAACACACAAGGTGACCTCTAAACCGCTAAAGCCTAAGCTTCATTTTTACGTCCTAACAAACGTTTCCCAATGCCCCCCCCCCAAAGTTTACAAAGCAAAGCAAGCAAACTCTCTTTCATCCGATCACTGATAACCCAAGACGGCTGAATTACAAAATTCCCACGCTCGCGAATGCACAAAGTCTTCTTAATTAGCCTTCTAAACAATTGTTTTTCGTTACACAGCACTGCTTACAAAATATAAAACGTAAAAAACGGCCCAAGTAATACTTGTATTCAATTTAAATGGAAGAGTCTAAGATTATAAAATTTTGCTGCATCAGTGAGGCTATAGATGAAGGATGGCAGGTGTTTTTATTTAACAATGGCGTGAGGAAGGAATGGTTCGTTCAACACATTAGTTCTACCGAAGATTCGTTTCATTGGTCAACGTTATTTAGAAGGGATGATACTCTATCGGGGGAAGGACACTTTTTCAGTTCTGGGCAATGGCAGTAGATTTTATGAGAAAGGCAAAGGCGAGGGGCGGGCAGGAAACTCACGATGGTAGAATAGAACACTTTCTAGCAGACACAAGGGGGCGACCGCGAAAGCCAGCACGAAAACGAACACAAAGTAGCATGCGACAGTAACACAGACGCTACTACAATTAACGACAAAGAACAACAAAGAGGGTAGAAAGTTGGGCAAGTTGGTGATTAATACTGATTAAAAAGCGCGACAGGACAACGGACAAGAAGGCAGAGAAGGAGACACAGACACAGCGCTGTGTCTGTGTCTCCTTCTCTGTTCGTTGTCCTGTCGCGCTTATCAGCAACGAAAGCACAGTTATACAGAGCAGTCCCACAGCCACGTGAGGGATCCCTGAGGAAGAGGGAATAGAGGCAACCGACAGCAAACTCCTCCATCTGTGAAAGTCCCGTAGCAGCCTGCAGAAACGGTAGAGACGACAGAGGTTGAATGGAAACCTGAGGAGAATAGCAAGGATCGACAGAGGCATCGAGTACCACGCCAACGGCCTAGCCCGGCGAAAACGGGAGTCAACATGCCGCAGTATGGAGGGTCAACTCGGGATGCGGAAGACGTGGAACCTACTTCGCTGTCTCTTGGACCCCGACAGTAGCAAGACGCTACAGGGGAGAATCTGGACAAGGTCACACGCACGTACAACGGTACAAACGAGGAACTCTTACGAGATATACAGAACAGGTACATTGGCACTACAACGAGGGAAACGCAGGAAGACTACTTGGGTAGGGACAACCCCACGCTAGAAAATGAAATCACGGAGGCCAAGGTGAGGGCTGAGATACTCCGACTACGCACAAACTCAGCGCCGGGTCCATATTGCACCAACAATACACTCAAAAACCTGAATGACGAGTCGATCGAAGCTATTACGAAATACATGAGCAAGTGCTGGGTCCGGGGCGAAATACCGCGGTAGTAGAAAAATGCGCAAGTGGTAATGATCCCCAAATCCGGCAAGAAACTACAGATCAAGAACCTGCGGCCCATCTCCCTGACTTCGGGAGTGGGGAAACTGATGAAGCACATCGTTTTCACGAGACTAAACAACCAGATGAAGGACCGGGACCTGTACCCACTCACGATGATCGGTGTGACACCGCACCTCTGGACGCAGGACGTAATGCTCCAAATCAAACACCAAATCCTTGATGCCGGGGCAGGGGAACGGGGCTGGAAGCCATCAAGGGCTTGGACCTCAGCAAAGCCTTCGACAACGTTACACACAAGGCGGTTCTTGAGACTCTCCTGGACTGGGGTGTGTGCCGCAGAGCCTACACCTACATGCAGGACTTTCTCTCGTGCCGCACGAGGAAACTCACTATAGGGGACATAAAATCCTAAGGGATAGAGCTAGGCAGCAGGGGTTCGGAACTGTTCTCCAATTCTGTTCAACGTTCGAAATACTAGGTAAGATCAGGGCCTCACCCACGCTTCCACGCCGACGATGTTACCCTATGGGTGACAAGCAGCAGTGAGGCCCAAATAGAAGAAACGCTGCAGCGATCAGCGGACGCAGTCGAGCGCTACGCGATGGAGAGGGGACTCGGTTGCTCGCCGCAGAAATCAGATCTCCGGTTGGTGTATCCCACCACTAGAAATCGGTACGACAGGAGCACCAAGCATTATCATAAAAGTGGACGGGGGCCCGATACCTATTGTGGAACAAATCAATGTGCTAGGACTCCGGCTGCGTGCGGAGGTTAGAAACAATGACACACTAACGGTGCTGAAACGCGGCACACTAGAAACAATACGGCTGATCAAAAGGATTGCCGATAGACATCCCGGCGTGAAAGAGGCCATCCTAATTCGCTTCGTGCAGACCTTCATCCTTTAGCCGTGTCGTCTATGTGGCGCGGTGTCTAAACTTCAGGGTCGCCGGAAAACGCAAAATGGAAGGACTGATACGAAAGAGCGTACAAGCAAGCAATCGGCGTCCCCAACGCAACACCGAACAACAAGCCCTTAGAGTTAGGGCTACACAACACTTAAGTTGAACTCGTAGAAGCGGACACCATTGCACAATATAACAGACTAACAAAGAGCCTCACGGGGCGACAAATTCTAAGGAAACCTAACGTTCACCACTAATCAAAGCGTGGAGCTAAGAGATGCATATCATGAAGTTTCAGGAGAGACATCAAAATCTCTCCGGATCCCAAGAACATGCTCCCCAAGTACCATAACGAGAGATGGGCGGCAAGAGCTCGCAACATCACGCGAAGATGCCGTGACGTCGAGGACGTGGTCTGCGTAGATGCCGCGGAATATCAAAATTACAAGGGCATGTCCATCGTAGCGGTAGGCGCGGACGAGAAGCCCCTCGGAAGCAAAACTGTGGTGACAGACAACCACAAAACAGCGGAGGAGACGGCCTTTTCTCTAGCGGCGGCCTCCACTAAATCTAAAATTATTTTAAGCAACTCAAAATTTTCCATTCATAATTTCGCCACGGGGCGCATCTCGTCAGAGGCTCTCAGATGTTTAACAACGTACGGTGACAACCACCAACAGCGTCAACACGAGACGACACATATTATTTAGGCATCAGAGCACTCATCGCTCCCCGGCAACGAGGCGGCTCACAAAGTAGCTGGAGGTTTTACAGGTCGAGCCAGTGAACCCTCCCGATTGGGAGCGCGAGGAGACCGCATGCTCATTTACCGAGAAATTACGAATCAATATTGGCTGGGACGGGCCCTGTACCCATCGGCTAAACCTAAATTAACAAACAAGCAGATGGTGGCATGGCGCTCCTCCAAACCAACATGTACCTGAACCCGGTGACCTGCAGGGGTTACACCGGAGACAATTTGAAAAATTGGACGGATCTGCCACGGATCTCATGGGCATGCTCTCGGGCGGCACCGACCAGCGATGGCCACAAAATCTAAGACCGCGAGCAGTGGAAGCCGCACTGCCCAGCTCTGACCCACAAGACCAGGACTGGGCCACCCGGCTAGCCAAAGAAGCGGGAGAGGCACAAAGAACCTCGGCCGTCTTCTAGGATGGCGGTGGATGAGGTGTCTGCACCCGTCACCCCACTGACAGTGTTGGGACAATAAAGTTTTACTCTTCTCCTTCACTTCTGATTGTTCGGTTGTCATATGGCAACTTTGGGCCTATATTGCCAAACAAGCACCAGATATATGCCTCATTGCTGGTTCTTCGGTTCATCCGTCTCACCTTTGCGTCAACCATGGCACTTTGGCGATATGTGGCAAGTAAAAAAATATATCTTATCAGCGCCAAAAAGTACTCTGGCACTAATTCCTCGGACCAAAACATTATGAGGCCCAATTTACGCCCCTAGAATGGCCATGATTTGGCCCACTTATGTGTTTTTCTTGGGGTGCTCTCTGGGTGATAGCACTGAAGCAACGGCTATTATTAAGGTGCTTCGTTTTACAATCACACTTCAAACACCGCCGCGAATGGTGCTCAGTTAGAGTGAGCTCGAGAGATAAATTGAAACAAAATTGTAATTATGAAAATTTGTTCTGAATTCAAAATTGTTGCCGGCGTTGCAAATGATCCGAGGCTTAAGAACACGCAAATTAGAGACATAAAAAGACGTAATGAGTTCGTTTTTTAGTTCTTTTTAGTGCGTATTTCAGCTTTTAGGGGAATATGTTTTTCCTGCTGTGCGTAAAGAAATTACGAAATCGTGAGAGTGGCACGCAATACTGTTATTAGTAATATGCGTTCAAATATAGTTCTATCAAGATGTTAGACAATACATATTAAAATATAAATCTTTCACGTTTATTTATTTATACTACATATTTATTTATTTTATTCTTGAAGTTCCGGTTAGGGCGCGACGAAAGGGGGAATATATCGACCAGTAAAATCGAAACAATACAGTAACAAAATATAAAGCATAAAACGGCAAAGTAATATTTGTATTCAATTTAAATGGGATAGTAAAGGATTATAAAACATTGCTGCATGAGTGAGGCTCACGATGAAGTACGGCAGGTGCTTCCATTCAGCGATGGCATGAGGAAACAATGAATCGTTAAACACTTTTGTTTTACCGGAAATTGGTTTGATTGGTCAAGCGTTATTTAGGAGGGATGATATTCTATCGGGGGTGAAAGAAGGGCGCTTTTCAGCACTCGGCAATGGTAGTAGATTTATGAAAAAGGCAAATGCGAGATAGCGTCCCTCGGGTTTGAAAGGGTGGAAGCCCTAGTTGACATTTCAGAGAAAACATTCTAGTGGAGTAGTCATAGGAAAATACGATGAATAGGGCGGCTCGATTTTGGGCTAACCCTGAATGATTGATTAAGTAGACTTGATAAGGCCTCCAAATGGCAGAATCGTATTCTAAAAAAAATGTATTATTATTTTTTTACATCAAGCTCGTTATGTTTCTTTGAAAGCACAATTGTTTTGGCAGTAATTCCTTTTTAGAGCGCAGCTCTTAGGCGGCCGTTTCCAGGTTGAGCGGCGTCGGCGTCGCCGTTGGCGTTGGCGTAACCGCGCGCGTTGCATTGTTGGACATCATGGTTTCCCGTCTATATTAAGCGGGTTAAGCTTCCCACTAAACTTAGCGGGAAAACTTACCCGCTAAATTTAGCGGGACGTTCTCATTCTAAATTTACTGGGGAAATGTTTCCCCTAAATTTAGCGGGGAAATTCTTCCGCTAAATTTAGTGGGGAAAATTTCCTCTAAATTAAGCGGGAACATTTTCCCGCTACATTTTGCGGGTTAAGTTTTCCCGCTAAATTTGGCAGGGAAAGTGAGGTCACATGTCTTGGTGTCACGTCACCTATGAACGAATTCAGTTTCTCCGCTAGATTTAGCAGCAAAATTGACATCACGTGACCTCAACAGCAGTTCAATTCCCCACTAAATATTTCGAGAAAACTGACGTCAAGTTACTCTAACACCGATTCAACTCCCCGATAAATTTAGTGCAAAATTGTCGTCACGTGACCTCAACACCAATTCAGTTCTCCAGCTAAATTTAGAGGAGAAAATGAGTTCACGTGATATAGTATCACGTCCCCTGTGAACAAATTCAGTTTCTACTCTAGATTTAGCGGGAAAATTGACGTCACGTGCGGAGGAGGAGGAGGAAAGGAGGATGTGGAGGAGGGAGGAATAGGAGGAGGAGAGAGAAAGAGGAGAAGGAGGAGGCGAGAGGGGAGGAGGAATAAAGGAGGAGGAGGGGAGGAGGAGATGGAGGGGAGAGGAGGACGATGGAAGGAGGATGATAAGGGGAGAGGAGAAGGAGGGGAGAGGAGGAGGAGCGGGAAATGAGAAGGAGGAGGGTAGGAAGAGTGGAGGTGGAGAGGGCACGAAGGAGGAGAGGAATCCTACCCTTCTTTCTGTACCTTCCACTCCTCCCCTCAAGAGCTGCTGTCTAATTTCGCGTTACAGTGATTTGTAAACGCCTTTAATTTCTCGTCTCAGAATTTAGGTCCTAAAATGACCAAAAACGCCACGTTAGAGCCAAACATGACATTCTTTTTCCAGTTTCTGGGTTTCTTAACCCTAATTTGGAAAGCTTAGTAGCTAATTTAGGCTTTGCTGCCGGTAATTTGGCTATCATCTGCCATGTTTTGATCAAGTATGGCACTTCAACCATTGTCTGGCGAGCCAGAGAAAGGTCAGCGAAACGCCAAAGAAAGATACTTTGGCAATAACTAACGCCTTTGGAGAAAAAGCGTTACAGGACCAAGCTAGATCCCCAGAATTACCAAGCTTGTGACAAGTCAGGCGCTTCTTTGACATGCTGCCTTGTGTGAGGCTTTAACATTTTGATGAATTAACGAAACTCGTGAATCCTCGTTGACGTTCACCAGAGTGTGCTTTACCGAAAAATGGGAATGTATTTTGTTACCTTCATGAGTCGCAGGGCAAACACAACGCGTGCGACTTACAACAGCATACATTAAGTTTTATAAATCAACTACTTTTCGGTGTACGGATTGTATGGTCTTTTATTTTTGAAAACATCAATTTATGTGCAGAAATGTGCGCGCTTACCAATCCACGGACTAAACCGAGATATAGCACGAGTATATGACGCTATATTTAATGTTGTTTTTTGCCAACATAAAAAAGCGTTTATCAAGACCGCCAGCGGGTTCATTATAGTCAATTGCATTACCAGCTTAATAAATTAATTACGGCGCTCAAGAAAAACCTAAGTAAATATAATTGAACTAACACGTGGTGTCATTTTCCGGAGTGGCATCGGCTCTACACAGTTTTCCGTTAAATGTGTGTTATATAATATTCTGAAATATACATTAAACCCATTAAATCACATTCTAACCCTAAAACACATCACAAATTAAAAGAAAAACTGTGTCGATTTGCTTAGCAATAGAAAACATTTATTAGTAATATCATGCCAAATATCGCACACAAATGGTATCTTATATCAAACCTTATTTGAACAATATGGGCATTTTACTTGTAGCGGAGTGGCAGGCGTCAGCACTGTCACAATAAAAGGCTTACATATTGTTACGCAAAAAAAAAGATGTTCAATACGTTAGGTAACATTGAATACGTTTCACTAAACCTCAACCTAGTTCAGTCTCTTCTGTTGCTATCGATTCTCGTCTTTTTCGTTACAGAACCTCCTCCCCTACCTCCCGCCCCTCCCCCCTTTCCTTTGTAATGAGAGATGTGGAAACAAGTCACTGTAAGATGCCTGACTAGTACTGATGTCCCCTCAGCTGCATTTGTGATGCCTTTGCTGCCAAGCCCATACCTACTGCAGTGTGCACTTCGCACCACCAAGCATTTTTTCACGCCCAGTATAAGCAGTAATGGGTCATGAATTCTCCACGTCATCTTTATTGTAAAACCTGGATAATGGAATGATGATAAAAAAGCCATATAAAATCATATTGTAATATGAGATATCCTCTACAAACGAAAATGCGGTACAAGCATAGTGGATTAAGGCGGAACGATAGAGGCGGACGATACCACACAAGTATTTCGTATTAAGGGTCATCCTATACCAGCGTAGTGGATTATGGCGGAACAATATAGGCGGAGACACGGAACCCTACAAGCATATCGTATTATGGGATGTGCTATACCAGCACATGCCATTGCGCCAATATTGGGAATATCTTGGAAAAAGAGGGCCATCATCGGCTCATTGTGTGCTCTCAGTAACCAATATCAGAAATATCTTGGAAATATAGGGCCATAATTGGTACTCTTTAACCTCTCTATCTTCAATATTGGGAGTCTCATTGGAAAAATTGAAAACCACTTCCAACTTGGTGCCAATGAGCTTCTAATGTCGCCCAATATTGGCGGTTATCGGCACCCCATTTGGATAAATTGGACACAACTTACTATGAAGTGCCAATGAGCTTCCAAAGTTTTCCAGTATCGTGCAGTCATTGACACACCATTAAATAAATTTGACACCATTTACAATGAAGTGCCAATGGGCATCCAATGTTGTCAAATATTGGGCAGTCATTAGCACCCCTTTGGATAAACTGCTTACCACTTCCAACGAAGTGCCAATGGGCTTCCAATGTTGTCTTATATTGGGCTGTCATTGGCACCCCATTCGATAAATTGGACATCATTTCAAATAAAGTACCGATTCGATCGCTCCTAATGTTGCCCAATAATGGTTAGTCATTGCTGCCACATTGTATAAATTGGATACTATTTCAAGTTAAGTGCGAATGGGCTTCGAATGTTCTTCAATTTCTGGCAATCACTGACACACCGCTGAAGAAACGGGAAATAACTTCCACTTAAGTGCTAACGAGCTTCCAATGTTGTCAAATATTTGGTAGACATTGGCACTTTTCTGAATAAAATGGATACTGCATCCAGTGAAGTGCTAATGGGCTTCCAACTTTTTCAAATATTCGGCAGTGATTGGCACCCCATCGGTTAAGTTTGATCCCACTTTCCATGGAGCGCTAACGGGATCCCAATGTTTACCAATAATGGGCAGTTTTTTGTACCGCACTGGATAAATTGGATAACAAATTATAATAGGTTTCCAATGTTGAACGATATGGGAGAGTCATAGGAATTACTTTTAATAAATTGGATACCATTTTCAATGAAGTTTATTTTGGTTTCTAACCTCGCTCGCTATTGGGAAGTCATTAACATTCAAAATTGATAATCTAAATACCATATTCAATAAGCTATGAAATAAATTTTATACTTGCACAGGACTGGCAGTCCATCGTGTGTACTGAATCACTGTTTTCAAATTGCCCTAAAATGTTGAACTATACGCGAATTTCGCTGGGTAAATTTGATAATTTATTGAAATATATTTCTAAGGTTGCACAATGATACAAATTCACGGGACATGATGAGAAGCAGCGCAAAAGGGACAGGACACAAAGTAAAGAAAGGACACAGGACACATACGCTGACTAACAACCAAAGATTTAGTAGAACTTCCACGCGCGCACAGTGACACGCGCAAGCACATGCTCTTCTTTCTCTTTTGGAAGAAATAAATGCTAGTAAAGAAAACCTCAATAAAAAAGTGAGAAGAAAAAGAAACTTCTACAGTGGCACTAGAAGAACTACTAGCATTTATCTCTTCCGAAAGAGAAAGAAGAGCATGTGCTTGCGCGTGTCACTGTCATGCGTGGAAGTTCTACTAAATCTTTGGTTGTTAGTCAGCCTATGTCTTGTGTCCTTCTTCTACTTTGTGTCCTGTCCCTTTTGCGCTGTTTCTCATTATGTCGTTCAACCCACCAGCTCAGCAAGGTATCTTGTCACGGGACAACCGTAATCTCGGTGACCTAGTTGCCGTTCAATATTTACGACTTCAAATATTGCTTCAAAATCTTCAGTTTATTTCCTTGTCAATATTGGACCAATTTAACATGCTGCATCCCCAAAACCTGTTCGGATCTCTAGCTCAAGCGTAAACTTCTTTGCTCTAACTTTTGACAAAATTAGGTAAGACATTATGTACGCCATCACATTTTGTCGGAGACTTGTAGTCTAAACGCAAAGTTAGCTGCGCCGAAAGTGGATCCGAAACCCCCTTTCTCACTGCAGCGCTCACCGGACTGTCTCCCGAGTTACAATGCATCTTTAAAAGAACAGAAACGTAATTCTTGTCATTTTCACATACCGATAGGCATGAGCTAGTTTATGCTCTGTTCTTCATTTTAGCTGCGGTTGCACGCTTTCTCGACCGTGGCAGGATTCGCGATGATTAAAATGCAGCGACTGTGCGCCTTCCTCCGTCCTTTGGGTGTGTGTGCGACAAGGCGTGTGGGAGCGAGAGTTTGCCACCCCGCCCAGGGGCCGCTGCCGACCGCAAAAAATGGACAACGTCCGAGGCGCACAACAACGCATGAAGAATAAGCGCGAGAGCCTATACAAGCTGGGACACGTCCACAGAAAAGGGGAGACGGACCGAGGTAACGGAGGCGTGTAGATAGAACGCTACGGCCATGTTATACTTCAATACTAACAACCCTTTGCTGTTACTTTAATATTTTTTTTTGGTAACCCCGGCATCGTGTTGTTCCTCCCGGATGGGCATGCAGCAAGGCAACCCTACCACATGGCGCCCAACGTACTTTTGCTGCCCTTCTGTCCGAGCGACAAGGGGCTGGGTTTCTTCTCTCGGTAAGTTTTTTTTTCTTTTTTTTTCAGCTTTTTTTAAATTAGTGTTTGTATTCGCGACAGCGCAATTGCTCGTAGAATTGGAGCCTCAAAGCATTGCTTAGTCACGCGGGTGACGCTTTGGGGCGTGTTTACTTTTCTCGAAAGGAGTTGCCGTCTGCTGCCGGACACTTTTTTCTTGACTGCTTGGCGTTTTTTTTTCCAGCCATGTCTCCACACTACGGTCCGAGACGAAGGATGGCGAAAAGCCTAGAGCAAGCGTGGATACCGGAGCAAACTCGGCGGATGCCCAAGCCGAATTGCTGCTGAAAATGGCAGCCATGTGTGATGCGGTCACACAGCGTCTCACCATGCAGCAGTCACGTGAGCCGGAGCTGCGTCCCCAGATGACGGGGCCGGTGTATACACTGGCTACAACGACGCCAAGTCAATCGCCGACTTTCTGGGTGAGCTCGATGTCTACAAAGCCACGTAGGAACCTCGAAATCCCTCGTGATAAGCCGAATACTCCCACTCGCTCTACAGTCTAGCGCTGCGTGCTGGTTAAGACTGCAACCTACGATCACCAGCGTAGCGGAGTTCGAGCGGCAATTCCGAGCAGAGTTCCTGCCACCTGGTTAAGAGTTACAAATCTGAGCGAACTCGAGTCCCGAATGCAACATCCGAAGAAAGCCTGGTTTAGTATGTTCGCGCATCACAGGAGCTCGCACGAAGGGCGCAACCTAATGCCTTCGAGTCGGAGAGTATAGCTCGGGTCCTCAGACAATTTCACCCAAAGTATCACGTGTACCTACACGGCCGCCCCTTTGAGACCATTGAAGAGCTAGCCCGGCATGACCGCAGCACAGAGGAAATCTTCCTCGCTCAGAACAGCTATCCCCCACCGCCTTTAGCCGCAGACTCTCTCGAACCCGCACGTGCTTGGCAGGGCCCCAAGGCGATCCCGGCGCCAAGGTCTCCACGGGACGGGCACAGAATGCCCAATCAAAGCAGCCGGAGGCGCTCCCGTTTTGGTTCAATGCGGGGCCACTGGAGGACGTCCGAAGGAGCGCCCTGGTGCAGGCGACTCAAAGAGGTATTCGGAGCAATGCCACAACTGTGGACAGCGCGGCCACTTCCAAGGAGAGTGCTCAAATAGAAACCAGAGGTTAAACGAAACAAAAGCCGGAAGGGCAGGAAGTGAGCGGAGGGATTGTGGAAATCCGGTCGAGCGTCGCGCGCCTATGGGCAGTGAAAATCCGGAAGGTCACGTGGCATCCCAATCGGGAAATATTGCGCGATTGTGTGCCCACCCCAGATCCTTTATTTTTTATGCATTATAGAACGAGTGGTTACACATGAAAGTGACCAATAGCAATGTCTCGTTCTGGTTCACGAAGATAGATCACGGTCAACACCACCACCAATCCCGGTCATCTGGACGCCAGCGTCCTAGGACACGTGGTAGTCCCAGTCACCGAGGGCGGCAACCGGCCAGACCCACCCTACGGAACCGCGGCCAGTGGGCAAGACGTGCCAGAGGCACCGGGAACTGCCCCTGCCAACGATGCCGGGAACGGCCACCAAGGACGGCCGCGATCGGGAGCGCGTCCTAGCGCTCATACAGCGCCGCCGTCCACGCCTTCTGCGACGACCCCCTCCCAATGATGACCACGACTACACTGTCATCGACATGCCAGACGCTTAGGAGGGGGGGGGGAGCGAGGAGTCTGCCACCACGCCCAGAGGCCGCTGACGACCGCCCAAAGTGGACAACGTCCGAGGCGCACAACAGCGCACGAAGAATAGGCGCGGGAGCCTATAAAAGAAGGGACACGCCCACAGAAGAGGGAGACGGACCGAGGTTACGGAGGCGTGTAGATCGAACGCTACGGCCATGTTATACTACAATACTAACAACCCTTTGCTCTTACTTTAATAAATGTAATTTCTTGTTTTGGAATCCCCGGCTTCGTGTTGTTCCTTCCGCGCATGGGTATGCAGAAAGGCAACCCTAACACAAGTGTCATCAAAGGCGGGAATCTTGCGCTCGAGGTGGAGCATATTTTCTGCTACATAACCTTTGGTCGCACTTTGGCTGCCTGATCAAGTTCTATAGTTCGGCTGTATGGGATATGCAACGTCGGACTATGTGTCAAGTCCGCCGAATCGTGTCAAGGCATATTACGTACGTATTGCGGAATGCGTCATGATTCGAACCTGCTGCCAAACTGAAGCACGACAGTTGCCATGTCCACAATACGTGAGTCCCTCTTCTTTCTAAAATGTTTCTGTACCCAGTATGCTGCATGTCCGGAATCATTTCAAAATAAACCTCGAGCGTAGCAGCTTAGTCGCTTCTTGAAAGCCATAACAATCACAGCAGAATGTGGCTTTCAGCGAAGTGATCAGAAGTAGAACACGTCTTTTGAATTTTTTATTCTTAATTTACCAGCTTGCAACCTTCTTGCCCAGTATCTTCAAATGTCATTAAATTAATTTTTCAAAATATTTCTACACTACTTACTATGGTTTGTACTAAACGTGACTCTAAATACATTTTTTAAATGTGTATTTAGTATCTCATCTTAAATAAGGTAGTGTGTAGTGAAGGTACCTTAAATACTACATTATATAAATTTTCAAATGGGCCTTTAGTATATATCTATAATCTTAAATACTTTTATTGAGTATTTTCTACAATACAGCCAAGAACACGCGTAACGTCGATTCTGCTGTCAATACGGGCGGTACTGCTTCCTGGAGGCTAGATATGGGAGTTCCTAGTAGGAAGATATCATGTTTTATGCGATATAACCCACATTCTAAATTGAAGTGCAGATCTAATCGCGACACGTTTTTCCGCACGATGTCCATAAATAAATAATCAAAATGAAGAATAAAGTTAGAATGATAGGTATACACTGCAAGGTTCGCGTTCATCTCTTTCGTTGGTGATATGTGTGTCATTTTTTATATATGATTCAATAAATGTTACAATCTTGATTATACGTACACGGCCTTTGCAAAACAATATTATAACACGTTTTCGATGTGTTCAGCGAGCAGCGATATCTACGGTGCTGCTAATATCTGGGAGAAAAAAATATATATATATATATATATATTCAGGCATGTGCTGAAGGGCATCGCAGAGGAGGCAGTCACCCTCTTCATCCTGCAACCTCCCGCTGATGTCAGCGCGATTATGACCAGTTTGTCAATCGCTGGAGGCGGCTCGTCGGCAACGCATCCCAGCTGCTTTCGCACAACCTACTCATGCAGGCATACCCTCTCTTCTTCAAAACGACCCTAGTTTACAAGAAACCATCCGCCAAATTGTCCGAGAGGAAGTTGCTCGATTCTTTTCACTGCCCACCGCGGAGCCCACGGCCGCTTCGCAACATATTAGAAATTTAATCAGAGCAGAGCTCACACAGACGCCTACCGTACCGTGTGCTCCTCTGATTACACCTCCCCAGCCAACCTATGCCGAGGTTCTTCGAAGAGCCCCAGATCCACTACCACCTCAACCACTGCAGCCGCAACTTGCTGCTTTGATGACAGACCCTTCATCGTGGCAGGGCCCCCAAGCGACGTGGCGGCCGCCCACTAATCGCCCCGTCTGTTATTATTGCGGGATACGGGGACACATCTCTCGGTTTTGCAGACGTCGCCGTGCTGATGAAGACCGCAACTGGCAGCCGCGCCACAATCCCAACTACGCACAGCCACCTCGTGAAAGCGTAGACTACAGACAAAACCAGCACTACTCTGACGCCACTTCTCACTCCGAATCCCAACGGCGCAACCCCAGACGGCGGTCGCTCTCTCCATACCGACGTCGTTCTTCTCTGTCTCCCATGAATACTGGACCGCCCCGCGCGTCTTTCCCTTCGGAAAACTGATGTCTGCAGTTTCCGGAGGTGAAGCTGCTAGCTCTCGATCACAAATCAATCCTCCATACTCACCAGAAAACCTCGTTCACGTTACCATTGACCACCATCGTTTTTCTGCGCTTGTGGACACGGGAGCGGCTGTTTCTGTCATGCACCAAGACGTCTGCAACAAACTTCGTAAAGTCAAAACACCTTCTAAAGCGCACCTACTGCGAGGTGCAGGAACCAACTCCATACAAACGAACGCCTGTTGCACTGCTCGAATTATCATTCAAAAACAAGTTCACGTCGTCGAATTCCTCGTTCTGCCACAATGCACATGCGACATTATTCTGGGATGGGATTTCCTCAGCACATCTCACGCTCTCATTGATTGCGCAAACTGTGAGATATGGACAGCAGATGTAGATTCTTCCGAAAATTCCCCTCTGGATCCCTACATCAAGCTCTGCACGCTTGATGACATTATACTCTCACCACATTCAACAACTCTGGTTGACATATCGGCCTCTTCCAACATGTCCACCGATGTTCTCTTGGAGCCACATTACGAATCTCTTTTAAAGAAAGGACTTGTTCTCCCTTACATTCTGGCGTCACTGCATAGAGGATCGGCAACAATCCCTGTTACCCATGATGGAGCCTTCCCTCTTCTCCTTCCTAAAGGATTTTCGCTGGCCCGCGCTCAAACGTTCCAGGAAGCAAGTGTCGCCGTTATCCTTCCAGACGCGTGCCCGACTGTCCAGAAAACGTTGGATCCTCTCTCGTCATTCACCGAACTTGTTAATACCATTGATAAATCCTTGCCCCCAGAACAACAGCGGCAACTGTTGGCTCTCCTTGAACGCTTCTACAACATATTCGATCTCACCTCATCTAATCTGGGTAAAGCCGCTGCTGTGGAACATCATATCGAAACAGGAGACGCTGCAGCTGTTCGCCACCGACCATATCGCGTGTCTCTTACGGAGCGTAAAATAATCCAACAACACGTTGATGACATGCTGGCGAAAGGGGTGGTTCGACCTTCCTCAAGCCCCTGGTCGTCACCGGTAGTGCTTATTAGAAAAAAGATGGGTCATTTCGTTTTTGTGTCGATTACCGCCGCTTAAACAAGGTCACTCGTAAAGATGTTTACCCGCTCCCACGCATTGACGACGCTCTGGATACACTCCAAGGATCCTCGTTTTTCTCATGCCTCGACTTGCGTTCCGGATATTGGCAAATTCCGATGGCCGAACAACACAAAGAGAAAACGGCATTCGCCACTCCTGATGGTCTCTACGAATTTAACGTGATGCCATTTGGTCTCTCTAACGCGCCAGCTACATTTGAGAGGATGATAGACTCTGTTCTACGGGGCATGAAATGGACCACTTGCTTATGCTACCTTGATGACATCGTAGTGTTTTCTACCACGTTTGAGCAACATCTATCCCGACTGTCCCAAGTACTTTCATGCATTGCTAACGCAGGCCTTCAGCTCAACACAAAAAATGCCACTTTGCAGCGAGAAAGGTAAAAGTACTTGGTCACGTCGTCACCCACGCTGGCGTAGCTCCCGACCCTGACAAAATTCGGGCAGTTGTTGGGTTTCCATCTCCGAAAAACACCAAAGAACTGCGAAGCTTCCTGGGACTCGCTTCTTATTTTCGTCGCTTCGTTCAAGGGTTTGCCACGATTGCCGCACCCCTGCATCATCTACTTCGCGGGGATGTTCCCTTCGAGTGGACTCCCGCCTGCGTCCATGCTTTTGCTACTCTTCGCCGCGCCCTTGCCTCACCACCAGTCCTCTGCCATTTCGATCCTCTTGCTCCCACTGACATCCACACGGACGCCAGCGGCCATGGTCTGGGTGCCGTTCTCATACAAAGAAATACTACGTCTAACCAAGAGCAAGTCATCGCGTATGCTAGCCGCACCTTGACAAAGCAAGAGATGAATTATTCGACAACTGAGCGTGAGTGCCTTGCTGTGGTCTGGGCCATAAACAAATTTCGCCCCTATCTTTACGGCCGCCATTTCGAAGTTGTAAGCGACCACCACGCCCTATGCTGGCTCTCGTCCCTTAAGGACATGTCCGGCCGACTCGGGCGATGGACACTAAGGCTTCAAGAGTATGATTTTACAGTCCGCTACAAATCGGGGCGCAAGCACAGCGATGCTGATGGTCTATCCCGGTGCCCGCTTCCACAGGAAGCACCATGTGCTGTTGCACCTTGCACCAATACATGCCCGGTACTTGCGACACTCTCTCTGGACGGCTTTGCCTCAGCTCAGCGCTCAGACGCCTGGATCCGCCCGATCGTCGAACACATTACCGGAACAAACCCATCAACCAACCGTCGTTTTTGAAGAAGATCCGTGACTTTGAAATCCACAACGGCCTTCTGTACAAGCACAACTATGCACCTGATGGAAAGCGGTGGTTGCTTGTCGTTCCATCATCATTACGTCAAGAGATTTTACGATGTCTTCATGATGACCCTACTGCCGCACATCTTGGCCTTTTCAAAACCTATGCCAGAGTCCGCCATCGCTATTTTTGGCCCGGAATGTACCGCACAGTCGCCCACTACGTCCGATCATGTCAACCATGCCAACATCGTAAACGACCACCATCTCCTTCCAGCGGTCTCCTTCAGCCCCTACAGCCACCGCGGTACCCCTTCGAGGTCATCGGAATTGATATTTTTGGTCCCCTGCCTTTATCAACAGCTCAGAATCGCTATATTGTTGTGGCTATTGACCACGCGACCAGATACGTTGAGACCGCATCCCTTCATGAGGCCACGGCCGAAGCCATCGCACGGTTCATCCTCCACAACATTATATTACGCCATGGCGCTCCTCGAGTTCTGATTAGTGACCGCGGAAAATCCTTCTTGTCAAGAACTGTTGAAGCCTTACTGCAAGCCTGCAACGTTGATCACCGACTGACATCACCTTATCACCCGCAAACCAACGGCCTTACAGAACGCTTCAACCATACACTCGCGGACATGCTCTCTATGTACATCGCCAACACCCACTCCAACTGGGACACCATATTACCATTTGTCACATTTGCCTATAACTCGGCCATTCAATCCACGACTGGATTCTCACCCTTTTATTTGCTGCACGGCCGTGAGCCTTCTACCACACTGGACACTATTATTCCTTACCCGTCTGACATTCTCGACGAGGATACCACTTCACAAGCCTCCTACCGTGCAGAGGCTTGCCGCCAACTCGCCCGTACACGCACATTACTCCATCAACAAGCCTCCAAACGCTCCTATGATGACCGACATCAGGATCACCAATATAATGCGGATGACCTCGTACTTATTCATTTTCCTGTCCGCCAACGTGGGCTTTCCGAAAAACTCCTCCCAAAATACCAAGGACCGTATCGAGTCATTTGCCAAACATCCCCTGTCAACTACCTCGTGGAGCCTGAACAGCCTTCATCTGACCGCCGCAACCGTGGTCGGCATGTCGTGCATGTCGGTCGGCTCAAGCCTTTCACACCTCGCCAGCCCGAACCTTAGCAGGCTGGCTCTACCTTTCGGCCAGGATGGCCTTCTCCGAAGAGGGAGCATTTGTGGCGACCAAGTGGCGCGACCAGCGCTGCCAACTTGGGCGCCGAAGTGCTCGAGGGACAGCGCGTGCTAAGGCGTGATTGCGCGCGCGTTTCAGAATAGATTCAGTCTTGGCTGGGCAAACCGTCGTCTCCGCCTGCTTATT